>JAXCGZ010021681.1:25000-27500 GCA_037179515.1 Halocaridina rubra | reverse complement strand
GAATGAACGCATTCTAACTGAATGCCACTATGTTCATATTACAGATTCCCCAACCTCACTCGTGGCTTCATTATAGCATTTAATTCGATTCCCAATCTCATTCGGGCCATGAAATTATCAAATAAGCACATTACATATGTGAAAACATGAATCATTTTTTTTTTTTTACCCCGACCGGGACTCGAACCTAGGACTTATGATTACTAAGTCAAGGCGCTACCACTACACCACAGAAGGTTAAAAGGAACCCAACCTTATAGCTTATATCTGCTATACATAGGAATGAACGCATTCTAACTGAATGCCACTATGTTCATATTACAGATTCCCCAACCTCACTCGTGGCTTCATTATAGCATTTAATTCGATTCCCAATCTCATTCGGGCCATGAAATAACCAAATAGCACATTACATATGTGAAAACATGAATCATTTTTTACCCCGACCGGGACTCGAACCTAGGACTTATGATTACTAAGTCAAGGCGCTACCACTACACCACAGAAGGTTAAAAGGAACCCAACCTTATAGCTTATATCTGCTATACATAGGAATGAACGCATTCTAACTGAACGCCACTATGTTCATATTACAGATTCCCCAACCTCATTCATGTTTTCACATATGTAATGTGCTTATTTGATTATTTCATGGCCCGAATGAGATTGGGAATCGAATTAAATGCTATAATGAAGCCACGAGTGAGGTTGGGGAATCTGTAATATGAACATAGTGGCGTTCAGTTAGAATGCGTTCATTCCTATGTATAGCAGATATAAGCTATAAGGTTGGGTTCCTTTTAACCTTCTGTGGTGTAGTGGTAGCGCCTTGACTTAGTAATCATAAGTCCTAGGTTCGAGTCCCGGTCGGGGTAAAAAATGATTCATGTTTTCACATATGTAATGTGCTTATTTGGTTATTTCATGGCCCGAATGAGATTGGGAATCGAATTAAATGCTATAATGAAGCCACGAGTGAGGTTGGGGAATCTGTAATATGAACATAGTGGCGTTCAGTTAGAATGCGTTCATTCCTATGTATAGCAGATATAAGCTATAAGGTTGGGTTCCTTTTAACCTTCTGTGGTGTAGTGGTAGCGCCTTGACTTAGTAATCATAAGTCCTAGGTTCGAGTCCCGGTCGGGGTAAAAAATGATTCATGTTTTCACATATGTAATGTGCTTATTTGGTTATTTCATGGCCCGAATGAGATTGGGAATCGAATTAAATGCTATAATGAAGCCACGAGTGAGGTTGGGGAATCTGTAATATGAACATAGTGGCGTTCAGTTAGAATGCGTTCATTCCTATGTATAGCAGATATAAGCTATAAGGTTGGGTTCCTTTTAACCTTCTGTGGTGTAGTGGTAGCGCCTTGACTTAGTAATCATAAGTCCTAGGTTCGAGTCCCGGTCGGGGTAAAAAATGATTCATGTTTTCACATATGTAATGTGCTTATTTGGTTATTTCATGGCCCGAATGAGATTGGGAATCGAATTAAATGCTATAATGAAGCCACGAGTGAGGTTGGGGAATCTGTAATATGAACATAGTGGCGTTCAGTTAGAATGCGTTCATTCCTATGTATAGCAGATATAAGCTATAAGGTTGGGTTCCTTTTAACCTTCTGTGGTGTAGTGGTAGCGCCTTGACTTAGTAATCATAAGTCCTAGGTTCGAGTCCCGGTCGGGGTAAAAAATGATTCATGTTTTCACATATGTAATGTGCTTATTTGGTTATTTCATGGCCCAAATGAGATTGGGAATCGAATTAAATGCTATAATGAAGCCACGAGTGAGGTTGGGGAATCTGTAATATGAACATAGTGGCGTTCAGTTAGAATGCGTTCATTCCTATGTATAGCAGATATAAGCTATAAGGTTGGGTTCCTTTTAACCTTCTGTGGTGTAGTGGTAGCGCCTTGACTTAGTAATCATAAGTCCTAGGTTCGAGTCCCGGTCGGGGTAAAAAATGATTCATGTTTTCACATATGTAATGTGCTATTTGGTTATTTCATGGCCCAAATGAGATTGGGAATCGAATTAAATGCTATAATGAAGCCACGAGTGAGGTTGGGGAATCTGTAATATGAACATAGTGGCGTTCAGTTAGAATGCGTTCATTCCTATGTATAGCAGATATAAGCTATAAGGTTGGGTTCCTTTTAACCTTCTGTGGTGTAGTGGTAGCGCCTTGACTTAGTAATCATAAGTCCTAGGTTCGAGTCCCGGTCGGGGTAAAAAATGATTCATGTTTTCACATATGTAATGTGCTATTTGGTTATTTCATGGCCCAAATGAGATTGGGAATCGAATTAAATGCTATAATGAAGCCACGAGTGAGGTTGGGGAATCTGTAATATGAACATAGTGGCGTTCAGTTAGAATGCGTTCATTCCTATGTATAGCAGATATAAGCTATAAGGTTGGGTTCCTTTTAACCTTCTGTGGTGTAGTGGTAGCGCCTTGACTTAGTAATCATAAGTCCTAGGTTCGAGTCC
>JAXCGZ010021681.1:0-10000 GCA_037179515.1 Halocaridina rubra | reverse complement strand
TTCATGGCCCGAATGGGATTGGGAATTGAATTAAATGCTAAAATGAAGCCACGAGTGAGGTTGGGGAATCTGTAATATGAACATAGTGGCATTCAGTTAGAATGCGTTCATTCCTAAGTATAGCAGATATAAGCTATAAGGTTGGGTTCCTTTTAACCTTCTGTGGTGTAGTGGTAGCGCCTTGACTTAGTAATCATAAGTCCTAGGTTCGAGTCCCGGTCGGGGTAAAAAAAAATGATTCATGTTTTCACATATGTAATGTGCTTATTTGATAATATATATATATATATATATATATATATATATATATATATATATATATATATATATATATATATATATTATATATATATATATATATATATATATATATATATATATATATATATATATATATATATATATATATATATATATATATATATATATATATATATATATATATATATATGTATATATATATATATATATATATATATATATATATATATATATATATATATATATATATATATATATATATATATATATATATATATATATATATATATATATATATATATATATATATATATATATATATATATATATATATATATATATATATATATATATATATATATATATATATATATATATATATATATATATATATATATATATATATATATATATACATATATATATATATATATATATATATATATATATATATATATATATATATATATATATATATATATATATATATATATATATATATATATATATATATATATATATATATATATATATATATATATATATATACATATATATATATATATACATATATATATATATATATATATATATATATATATATATATATATATATATATATATATATATATATATATATATATATATATATATAATATATATATATATATATATATATATATATATATATATATATATATATATATATATATATATATATATATATATATATATATATATATATATATATTATATATATATATATATATATATATATATATATATATGTATATATATATATATTTTTTTTTATTTATTTTTTTTTTGTTAAGAGTGTGACACCGGGACATGCAGAAACCGCCCTCATCAACAAAGGGCTGGGCACGAGAAAATACCTTGACGAAGGATAAGAAAAAGGTTAAGGGCAATGCAGAGATGAGGTAATGTCACACAAAGGAAAACGACAGACAGAAAAAAACGGTCAAAGTAAAGAGGACCCAGAGATATGGAGGACTAGGCTCTGAGATGACGATAGATCTGCTTTTTGAAGGATGAAAGGTCATAAGAATTAGGAAACACATAAGGAGGAAGAGAGTTCCATAGTCTGGAGGTAGATGGCTGAAGAAGGAGTCGCTGCAACGACCAATCCGCGAGCTACAAATCTCCACACAGTACCTGTGAGATGAGGCTGCTTGGCGAGTGCTACGCGGCCTTTGAAGTGGAGGAGGGATGCAACTCGCCAACTCATCAGAGCAGCGATGGAAGTAGTAGCGATAAAATAGCAAAAGGGAAGATACCTTACGGCGAAGAGAGAGAGAATCCGGGTTAGAAGTAAGAGAAGGGTCAATAATGAGTCTGACTGCCTTAGATTCAGCCCTATCAAGAAGATAAGTAAAGGAAGAAGCACCCCAGATGTGTGAGCAGTATTCTAAGCAGGGGCGGATAAGAACTTTGTAAATTTTAAGTACCTGCAATGAGGAAAAGTAATGACGAAAACGAAACAAAACCCCCAATTTTTTGGATGATGATTTAGAAATTTGGATTATGTGATTCCTCCAAGACAAGTTAGAGGCTATATGGATTCCTTATATATTGATACAGTCTAGAGAGTAAATTTCATTAGTTTCGAAGACAATAGGGTTATCAGGAGGAGAAGAAGATAAAGAGATAGCCAGAAACTGTGTCTTGGAGGCATTGAATTTAACTAAATTTTGAGTGCCCCATTCAGATACTCTCTGCAAATCGGAGTTAAGAGTAGAAGAAAGAGTGATACGAGATTGATTACGAGTAACAGATGAAGGCTGTGAAGAAAAGGCAGAGGAAAAGTGAAGAGTAGAATCATCGGCAAAGGCATGAAGAAGAGAGGTAGATGGGGATTGTACATCATTGATGAAGAGAAAGAAGAGAGTAAGTGAAAGAACAGAGCCCTGTGGAACACCACTGGAAACAGAGAAAGGGCTAGATGTCACACCATCAACAACTACAGATATATATATATATATATATATATATATATATATATATATATATATATATATATATATATATATATATATATATATATATATATATATATATGTATATATATATATATATATATATATATATATATATATATATATATATATATATATATATATATATATATATATATATATATATATATATATATATATATATATATATATATATATATATATTTATATATATATACATACATACATACATACATACATACATACATACATACATACATACATACATACATACATACATACATGCATGCATACATTCATACATAATTAAAAGTTTTTCTCTTTTTTTTTTTCCTCTTTCTCGTCTTCTTTCTATATTCTGTGAGAGGGAGAACATAAAAATGATGTCATCTCTGTCCCAAACCTCTCCCATCCATGGGTCGGTAGGAGGGGTAGCCATTAGGGGACTTAAACAGAAAATCAAGAATTTAGAGGCAATGGTTATAAGCCTTGATGATAAAATTCGGAATATGGATGGAGAAATGAAAGAGAATGAAACACTCAGAGAACAAATAAGATCTTTGGAGGAAGCAAATAAAGCACAAGGGCAGGAGAGAAAGGAACTAGAAAAAAGAATAAAGAAGCTGGAAGGGGAAAAGAGTCAACTAGAATCTAGACTTTCTAAACAAGAAGATAAAAACAAACAGCTGAATGACAACCTAAAGGAATTAGATGTTAGTTCACTGCTCTCTTCTGAGAGAGACGAGATTGCTGCTTGGAATGTCCAGATTAAGGAAAACATTGAACAGTTCAGAAAAGAGTTCCAGGAGCTGAATATGGAAAATGATGCCATGAAAACTTCCTTTGCTGATGCACTAAAGGGGAATGTGGCAGTAAAAGAGGCTGTAAAGATGGTGGCACTGGAAAACATACAAACAGTTGACTATAAAGAGACAGTAATCGAAAAAAATTAAAGACGTTGTGATGGAAAGGGCAAACCCACTCATCAGACAGGCACTTGATAAGGAGAAGACAGTGGTAATCTCAGGCATAAGCGAGTCCCAGGAGCCAACATGGCAGGAGAGACTTGAAGAAAATAAAGCTAGGTTGTAGACCTGATAAGAAAGCTTGGAGTAGTATGTGGTCCTGAGGATATTGTAAACATACACCAACTAGGTAAATATTCGAGGGAAGGAAAGCCGAGACCAACAAAAGTAACCTTTGAGAGAGGGGAAACATGTAGGGAAATATTGTTGAGAAAAAAAAGTCTAAAAGACCTTCAAGAATTCAAAGAAGTGTTCATTAGACGATACAGAACACAGGAAGAGATGGGAAAGATCAAAAACTTGTTGCAAGAGGCAAGAAGGTTAAATGATGAAAGAAATGAAGAACAGAAGAAAAATTTTCATTACAGAGTTCTTCCAGACAAAGGGGAGATAAAGAAGATAATGACAGAAGATCAGGGGATGGGGCCTCATTAAGATTGTTATACACAAATGCTGATGGATTAGCTGGTAAAGAAGTAGAATTAAAAGATAGGATTCACAACAGTAAGGCAGATATAGTAGCAGTTACAGAGACTAAGTTGAGTGAGGACATAAACAGTGTCACAGTTTTTCCTAAGGGTTTCAGAATACTAAGGGTTGAAAGATCTGAGAGGACTGGTGGAGGGATAGCACTGCTCATAAGTGAAAGGATTCAAGTCGAAGAAATAAACTTGGCTATAGAAAGTGAGTTCAAGGAATTTCTTGTTGCTCGCATAAATACTGGGTCAGAGAGCATTATAATAACTGTTGTATACAACCCACCAAGGAACCAAAATAGGCTTGAAGTTTATGAGGAAAGTCATATAGGTACTATTGAAGTCATAAACTCAGTTGATAACATGGCACGAGAAAAAAAAAGTAGGATTTTGATTATGGAAGACTTTAATCATAAAGAGATAGATTGGATAAATCTTGACCCACACAGTGGTGAGGACTCATTCGGGGCAAGATTCCTAGATTGCGTACAAGGGAATTTCCTACACCAACATGTAATGGAACCAACAAGGGCCAGGGGTGGGGATGAGCCATCACTACTTGATCTAGTGTTCACAATAATGTGTTGGATATTGAAAAAATTGAGTATGAACCACCAATTGGAAAGAGTGACCACTGTGTGTTGTTGATGGAGTATATCATTGAAGATATTCTTCCTGAGAGTAGAGGCACTGAGGACATGAGGAGGAACTATCCGAAAGGAGATTACATCAAAATGAATGAGCTTTTTGCAGTTATTGACAGGAGAACCTTATTTTACAACAAATCTGTACAAGAAATGTATGACATCTTTTGTGAGAAATATGGGAAGATAGTAGATTGCTGCATACCTGTCACCAAAGTAGGTGTAATTCATGCTAGAGAGAAATGGTTCGATAATGGGTGTAAAAGAGCTAAGGAGTGGAGAGACAAATGCTGGAAAAGGTATAGGAGGAGAAAAAACATAAATGCCTGGCAAACCTACAAAAGAGCAAGAAATGACTACCTAAGTAAAAGGAGAGAGGCAGAGAGAGACTTAAGGCTAAAGAGAGCGGATGGAAGCATCACTGAGACGGATGAAGAGATCTGCAAAGAATTGAACAAGGAGTTTCAGTCAGTATTTACAGTAGAAAATACCCCACCCCCTCAGATTGCAGTGATAGAAGCTCAAGGGCCGGTATTAGAGAACATCAACCTTACAGCCACAGAGGTATGCGAAGCGCTGATGGATTTAGATGTTCATAAAGCTACAGGTCCTGATGACATATCCCCTCATGTGCTTAAAGAATGCGCAAACACAATATCAGTGGCACTAAGTATCATATTTAAGGAGTCACTGGAGTTGGGGGAGATTCCAAGATGCTGGAAACAAGCAAATGTGATACCTATCTTCAAAAAGGGAAGGAGGGATACGGCTCTGAACTATAGACCAGTTTCCTTGACCAGCATAGTTTGCAAAGTTATGGAGAAACTACTAAGGAAACATATCTCTCTTCACTTGGAATCCTTCAACTTTTTGTCAGTGAGGCAACATGGCTTCAGAGAAGGTAGATCAACAGTAACAAACTTATTAGAATTTTATGATGAGGTAAGCCAAATCTTACAGGAAAGAGAGGGCTGGGCAGACTGCATATTCCTAGACTTCCAGAAAGTGTTTAACACTGTTCCACATGGGAGACTTATTAGGAAGCTGCAATCAACGGCTAGAATAGGTGGGAATGTTTTGGAATGGATAAAAACTTACTTAGAAGGAAGGGAACAGAGGGTTAGAGTAAGACACTCAGTGTCTGAATGGAGAAGAGTTAGTAGTGGAGTTCCACAGGGTTCAGTTTTAGGGCCACTTTTGTTCCTTGTATATGTAAATGACCTACCAGAGTCTGTAAATTCATTCATGAATATGTTTGCAGATGATGCAAAGATTGTGAAGAAAGTAAAAAACGAGAACAATGGTAGAGAACTTCAGGAGGATCTAAATAATCTGCATGAGTGGTCAGAAAAGTGGCTAATGAAATTCAATACTTCAAAATGTAAGGTAATGAGAATGGGTACAAGTGCAAGAAGGCCCAAGCTTGACTACTCGGTGGCTGGAATACAACTTCAAGAGACAGAAAATGAGAGAGATCTAGGAGTAAACATACTGGCAGATTTGTCTCCAGAAATACATATAAATGGCATAGTAAGGGCAGCATATGCATTCTTATCAAATGTAAGGGTAGCCTTCAGGCACATGGACAAGGAAATGTTCAGAAATATTTATGTAACCTATGTGAGGCCAAAACTCGAATATGCAGCCCCCTTTTGGAATCCGCACTTGAAAAAGCACATAGCTAAGCTTGAAAAAGTTCAAAGACATGCCACGAAACTGGTGCCAGAAATACGCAATCTCAGTTATGATGAGAGGCTGAGGGAATTAGACTTACCATCACTCGAAGCTAGAAGAGTGAGGGGGGATATGGTGACAGTCTTTAAATTCCTTCATGGTTATGATAGAGTGGATAGGGATCGATATTTTGATATGGCTGGCTCTAGAACTAGAGGTCATAGTTTGAATTTTCGTAAGAAAACTTGTTTGCAGGATGTAAGGAAATACTTTTTCAGTGTAAGAGTAGTTGATAATTGGAATTCGCTAAGCGAGGAGGTAGTTAATGCTATCTCAATCCATAGTTTTAAGGACAGGTATGATAAGTATCACTAAGTATAAAATGGAACCGATCAGGAGGAGGGAAGATATGAGCTTTGGGCTCTTTCCCGTAAACACAATTAGGTAATCACAATTAAGTAATCACCCTTTCTCTGCATGACATCCTCATTTCTTACTCTATCTATCCTTAATACACCAATCATACTTCTCAAATGCCTCATCTCCATTACATTCAACTTATTCCTTTCATCCTCTCTTGCATACCAAGTCTCTGCTCCATAAAATGCTGTCAGTAAAAATCACACCTTCTGTGACAGAGTGTTTCGCTCAAAGTAACCAAAGGCTGTTAGATGCCTTATTAATTAATTTAGTAACTTAACTGTTATTTTCTAACTAAAAAAATTAATTCCCACTTCTTGACTTTTGCAAATTATGATTATTTGCAATTTATATTTTAGCTTATAGCTAATTTTAAATATACCTTATTTACTCTTCTTGTACGTGTAGAAGTATAGCCCCGATATAAAGGCTGCTCCTATTTTTCGTCTGCTACGAGCCAAAAACATTCTGGAGATTGTTTACCAGTAACCTAACTTTTTATTACTATTCTCGTTTTATTTTATTTGCTTCCACTTGTTGCACCTAAAAATACTGTCTCTCCCTTGCATCTCTGCTATAATTGACTGCCAGGGACCACCACTAAAATAGTCCTTAAATTATATCAGAGCCAGTTACTGCTCTAGAAAATGTATCCTACAGATGAACTCACCAGGAGGGACAATTTGACGCCCTCTTTTTTGGCGCAAACTTCGAAGAGGCAACATCTCGCCTGAGCAGTCTAAGTTTATTTCAAACCTTATTTACGTGGCCTCTTCACAGAAATTCATCTAGCACAACAAGGTGAGGGATAGTGTATGGTAAAGCTCGTGGGTCAAGCAAATTGGTCTATTTTCGAGAATTAGTTACATTCGTTACTGGCTAAATCTTACGGATTTTTATTCTCAGATTCCATTCCCATACACACGAAATTTTGTAGATTGCCAAACTGGAATCTCACATGCCAAAGTTAATTCCTTAACCTGTAAATTACAGCTGATATACATTGCTAAGAAGTTTCTTTTCATTGAATGTGATAAACAAAAATCTCATCCTCTGAAGACTGGTTATGAGCCCGTAAAAATCTATCTCTTTTCCTAATAAATTCTAATTTCATTTCACCCCTTTCTATCATCGTAAATAAAGTGTTTTACGTCAAAAACTCGTGAATAAAGCTATTTGCTATACAAATTGCAAATAATTAAAAGGTAGTTTTACCCTGTTGGCTTTGCAAATATTTCCTGTTAACCACAATTTAATGAATGCATACTGTATTTATCTTGCTAATTCTTCATATGTTGGGGATAAAGTGTTTTGAGTTATAAGTTGCAAATACCTCAAAAGGTGGTTTTGCACCCTTTTTTTTCATAGCAAACAGTTCTTGATAACCAAAAGTGAATGAATACTGTATTTATCTCTTAGATTCTTCCTTTATCCTAAATAGAGTGTTTTACCATATTAACTGTTAATCAGTAATAAGCATTGCGACTTTTGTGGTTACACACAATTTAAGGAATACATACAGTACTCTATTCGTCTTGCTTATTCTTCATTTATTGTGAATATATTGTTTTCCTTTAAAACCAGTAAAGAATTAATGGTTTTGTATGCTATTTTGGTAGCATAAATATTTCTGGTTAGCTGTGAATAACCAATATATTTTCATCCTGTAGAATGACATTGGAAACTCATTATATGTGTGCTCATGCTTTCAGTTTCCCATTATAAATAGTATGTCATTTCTGTTTCTGAAATTGCAGTGTCCTGTATTCTACTCTGCCTGTGTGACAGAGGTAATCATCGAGTTGAGGCCAAAGTCTTGGCATACGTCCGTGGTGCCGGGAAACGAAATTGTGCTCACCACCTCCGGGATTCGAGGCAGCATTTTATAAAATTTAATTTGAGAAATTTAATTCAATTCTTTTAATGTCATTGCATTTCCAAAATTAAAAGAAAGCTGAATTCTGAGTTTCATTTAACCGACTAATGGTAATAGAGATGGGGTGTTCAAGTACAAATATCTGTCCTGTCTGTTTGTGAGCTCTTAACCGAGCTCGGTACTTTGAGTCCCCTTAGTAAAACAGAATCTTAGCAACACTCTACCATCCTAACCCCAACAAGATTGGCGCCCGAACTGGGACCCGAACAGACAGACTGATTTTATAAATTTATTTTTATTTTGCTTTTTAAGATTGCACATGAAACCCGATTACCATTGGCTCGATTATTGAAATGAATGAATCTTAGGCTGCACACGAAAATTTTCGCGCTAGAGACGTTGCGGATAAGAAATTTTCTTTGTTTTAAATATTAATAATGGTAACTAATAGTTTCTTGTTTCCCATGTGGTAAACAATATTTCAGGAAATCTACATGAGATTATGTGGTAACAAACTTAAGAAATTTTGCATGACGAGAAGACGTGTTATTTAAAATTTCATTTATTTGCGTGATAAGATTGAGTTTTAAAGCATTCGTGTATTATATATCCGTTAAAGGGTGATACTTGTTAGGAATTGTTTATATTTCCTTGGGATTAAGGAATTGGGAGAAAGCATATTGGGTATTTTTGCTTATAATTGTGTTTTATATTGAAGCATTGACTGCTGATAGATTGGAAGAAAAACTTTGGTGTCATTTATCGAGCCTAGGCTAAGCCTTTCATGTGTCTGAGTTGTCACTTGAAAATAAATTTTCTCATTACTAGTAGAAATGTGTAATCTGGCTGCCTAGTAAGCTGTTAAGCTTATCGTTGGTGTATTTTGCATAGGATCTATGCCCTTTTGGTAACACTCCAGAATTTTACTTATGACATTTTATTTGTGGGTACTGCCATATACGCGCTCATACGCAGGCACGACCGCTATACTGTACTTGTTCGTATTACTTACGACGTTTTATTTGTGGGTACTGCCATATACGCGCTCATACGCAGGCACGACCGCTATACTGTACTTGTTCGTATTACTTACGACATTTTATTTGTGGGTACTGCCATATACGCGCTCATACGCGGGCACGACCGCTATACTGTACTTGTTTGTACTCTCAGGCACTGGGTGCTAGTCGGTAAAATTCGTTGTTGCTCATTCCTTTTTTTTTTCTCTCCTTGGTGTTGTGTGGTTCTTTCATTCTTTTTTCTACTACTGTATTGTAGAGATTTGTTTTTTTGTGTGGTTGTTTTGGCACTTCGTTATTGACTGTTTAGGAAACAAACATGGAAACCATCAAAACATTTGATGAGGAGCGTTACCTGGACATAATGATTGCTAGGGGTGAGAGATGCGGTTTTTCCCCAAGACAGAAGCTCTTCGAATGGGCTCATGAGAAGATGGTTGAGGGCCGAGATAAGCTGGAGAAGAGAGCAAGTGATGAGGCACAAGCACAACGTGAGGAGGCACAAGCACAACGTAAACATGAGCTTGCGCTTGCTCGGCTTCGAGCGGGAATCCCAAACAGTAGTCCTTTATCCGGAAATAGAGATTACAGGAACGGGAAGCACAATA
>JAXCGZ010021680.1:32500-34448 GCA_037179515.1 Halocaridina rubra | reverse complement strand
AAGCTTAAGATTTCTATCAACAAAACCCTTGGAAAGTAATTTCAGAGATGTTAAAGATACCAAGACAAAAATGAAAAAATGAGAAAAAATATTAATAGATTCAAAACCAAGTCATGAAAATATCCAGCTAAAGTTTCCATGGCTGGAATAATATTATGAAGGGCATTTTAACAACTGACTACCTAAGATGTATTATGGACAGAATTCTTCAACTTGATTTGCATATATCGACAGATATCTCAGCCATGATTGTATATATCGACGGAATTCTTTACCTTGATTTGCATATATCGACAGAATTCCTTACCACGGTTGTATATATCGACAGAATTCTTTAACATAATTTGTTGATATTGTCAAAACTTTTTTTTGTTTGCCCTAGTTTTGTATATATCGATAGATTTGGTAGCCATGAATTGTGTGTGTGTATATATATATATATATATATATATATATTATATATATATATATATATATATACTATATATATATATATATATATATATATATATATATATAATATATATATATATATATATATATATATATATATATATATATAGACTGAATTTCTTACCATGACTTGTATATATTGACTGAATTCTTCACCATGATCTGTATATATCAGAATATTTTACCATGCTTTGTATATCGGCGACCGAATTCTTTACCATGAATTGTAAATCTCGACCGAATTCTTAACCAAGATTTGTTTATCTCGACCAAATTCTTTACCGTGATTTGTATATCTCGACAGAATTCTTTACAATGATTTGTATATCTCGACCGAATTTTTTACCGTGATTTGTAAATCTCGTCCGAATTCTTTAATCATGATTTGGAAGAGAAGTTTTAAGATCATGAATCATACGATGAAAAACGAAGATAATATTCGAATGACTGTCAATAAACAAATAAATGAGGATAGAATTATGACGTATTTCTAGAATACATAATTTCATCACGCATCATATTTCAATTATCATCTATATTTACACTATAAAAATGAAATTATTACATCCTTCCAACTTTAATCCATAAAAACTTCATCGAAGTCAGGAAAGGATTTACAAACCTCATAGTATTCTGGCTTCAAGTTGTGGTAATACCAACTTCTTTAGCCTTTCTTCATATCTGAGATCTAACTTCCGTCACTAGTTTTTGGGATACGCGTGAATAATATCAAATGACTGCTGAAATGGACTTAGAAATGGAGCCACAAGGGTTTATAGATTTATTTGAGTTCAAAGTATGTTGAGAGTTGCAAAACTAGCGTTATACAAACTGTTGAGTATTACTAGAGAGCAAAAAGCTATAAGTTAAAGTACATAAGCACAGCGAAACGCTTCCCATACGATCATATTGGATCAACTGAAGCAATTATGTTACTGGCGAGCCAAAAAAATAAGAGAGAAAAATATTTGTTTTGTACCAGAGCAACAATGCGTCTCTATATAAATATAACCAAAACTTCTCTAGATGTTGTCGGGCCTAATCCTTTTAGCCTGTAATAAGGTAAAAAAAAATATATTCTTTCAGTCGTTGCTGTTGCTGTCACAGCCACTACAAGTGGTCCTTCAGATAACGCGTGTTTAACTGCATATATAACTCAAATTTCTTCAAGTGTTGTCGTGCCTAAGCCTTTTAGCCGGAATCGCGTAAAAAAAAAATCTTCTTTCGGTCGTTTTTGTTGCTACCACAACCACCGCAGTTGTTGCTGTCGTGAGCATTACAAAATTGGACACATGATAGCGAGACCTCGATCTATCCCTCAAGGGGGTCTTTCTAAATTGTTGTTGCTGTTGTTCCGGTTTTACGTCACGGACTCCCTTTTCTACCAAGGGCTAGGACGTTTGCCTTCTTGCGATGGACTTGTTTTGGCAGATGTAATCGTTACCTTGAGTGCATGCCCTTGTTAACCTCAGACCGTGACGTGGCGCGAACCCTC
>JAXCGZ010021680.1:12500-27500 GCA_037179515.1 Halocaridina rubra | reverse complement strand
ATACACTCAGGGTAACAATTACATCTGCCAAAACAAGTCCTTCGCAAGAAGGCAACCGTCCTAGCCCTTAGTAGAAAAGGGAGTTCGTGACGTAAAATCTAATCCACTAATATCTTATCAAAGGATGGAAAAAATATTAGATAATTTTCTATGAGGTCGTGCAACATCTATACGCAAAGCTGGAATTTCTCTCCTTTAACTTAAAAAGAAAATACAAACACCTAATTAAAGGCTGGAAAAACATTGAATAAATTCCATAGGAGATTACGCAACATATATACGCAAAGCTGGAATTTCTCTCCTTTAACTTAAAATAAACAAATACAAACACCTAATCAAAGGCTGGAAAAATGTTTAATAAACTATTATGAAGTTGCGCAACAGCTATACGCAGAGTTGGAATTTCTTTCCTTTAACTTTGAAAAACGAGGAAACACCTAATCAAAGTCTGGAAAAATATTGAATAAATTCCTTAAGAGATTACGCAATAGCTATACGCAGAGTTGGAGTTTCATTCCTTTAGCTTATAATAAATAAAAGCACCTAATCAAAGGCTAAAAAAATATTGAATAAATTCCTACGCAGAGAGGGAGATTCTACCCTTTAACTTTAAAATAAAAATGTAAACAGCTAATCATAGATCGGAAATTATTAGATAAATTCCTTTGAGGTTATACAACAAGTGTAAGCAAAACCAAGGAGTCTTCCCTAGATTTCATAAAATAAACACACAAATAACCATTCAAAGAAAGAGTGAGTTATTTGATAGTATCACCGCTGATATCGTAAAAAATAATAGTCAAAACTTGAATGCAGATGAACCATGACACGGGTAATTGGTGTTAAGTCACAAGGAGAGAGAAGATCACGAATGATTACATTAGAGGGACAGTTAAAAGGCAGCGGAACTTTCAAAGGAAGTGCAAGAAAGATTGCATTGGTTCAGTCATGTAATGCGAAGAGAAAAAGACCATGTGCGTAAGAGGGTTCAGATATGGAGGTGGAGGGAAGGAGAGAAAGAAGGCGGCCGAAATTCCATTGGAAGGATAATATTGCAAATTATATAGGGGATAAGGGGCTGAAGGAATTGGAAAAGTCTAGCATGAAACAGCTGTAAAGAGTCTAGGACTATAAACCAGACGGTTCCAGTACGGAATGACACTTTTTTGAGGAAATGGAATAAGAAAAGACGGAAAAAATAAATCATAAAATGATACATCTTAGTATCAAAATACTGGCATTTACTCCACTCATACTTCTAAAATTCAGCATCAAATTCTGCTTAATAAAAAAAAAACTTGTTTGTGCCTCGAATGAACTTCTTGGTTCAAGTACTCAACGAGGCATTGCAAATTACTTCTTTGACAGAGAAAAGAAAAACCTATTCAAATTCGTATGCAAAGAAAAATTCACTCACATTATAATCATTTTGGTGACAATTCATCATCATCACCATAACAATATATAGTCAAGAAAATGGTGAGGGAAAAAAAGTGATGGCGAGGGCGAGATGAAAAATCGAGAAGACAGGCGTTGAAAGACTGACAAAATGAAATCTAATATTTCCAGGAATTGCCTTACATTCACAAGAGCTGAGATGACACTCAATATGTCATTTAGAACCATAACCGTGTGATTAGTCTCATTATAGAACCTTAAAAGAAGAAACCGAAGATTGGAGGGATGAGCCATAGAAGATTTTTCACAATGGCAGACTTAATAGGCGCCATTCGAGGTATCGAGTGATAGATTTATTTTTATACATTCTGCGCCGAAGGATATAAACAGATCTAATGCAAATTTCGACGTTTGTCAATTGATTCCCAAAACTCGCAGTTTTCTGCACCATATTTGTTTGTTATTGTTTTTAACTTAGGTGTTAGTTTCTTGAAATAGGTTTTCATTGCCATTCATTTATACATATTAACCTTATTGCTCCATAGGCAGTTTTGATTCACTAGAAAACTAACACTATATGTCGCATCTCAACTTTACAGTCACCTAGATGGTAAATATTATTAACTTGGAAAAGAGGGTAAAGGTGTTTTTCGCCATACCAAAGGATGCGAGTTCGAACCCACCTCGTTCCATGGTCCAGAGACGAAATTTTCACTCAATATTGAGAACGCAGAGGGGATATTATTAGTGTGGAGTCGCAGAAAGTGATAAAATCACAAATGATGTCATTTGAGGGACAGTTAAAGTAGCGGAAGTGTCAAAGAAGGCACAAGAGAGACATTACAGTGGTGCGGGCATGTAATGCGAAGAGAAAAAGACCATGTACTAAAAGGGATAAGATATTTTTTAAACTTTATTTCCATTTTACAATGGGTATTCGTCAGCCAGGACACGCCCCAACCCCCCACTGTGATGTCCACCCACAGCAGTTCCTGCCAGTAAACAGCTTAAACTCTCGGTCTTGGACGGGGACCGATCTTTCGACCTCGTGAATGCGAAGCCAGCGCGTTACCACTGTACTAGCCAGCAGGCAGGTGGAGGCAAGGAAAAGAATAGAAAAGCCCAACTTCTGATGGAAAGAATATAGCATATCATATGCGGGATAAGGGATTAATGGAACAGGATACACGAGGCAAGTAAAGGCGAAAAAGGCTGGCAAGAAACAGCGACCCCATATAAAAATGAGTTAAAACTGAAGACAAAGAATAAGAAGGGAGGCAAGTAAAGGCGAAAAAGGCTGGCAAGAAACAGCGACCCCATATAAAAATGAGTTAAAATTGAAGACATAGAATAAGAAGGGAGGCAAGTAAAGGCGAAAAAGGCTGGCAAGAAACAGCGACCCCATATAAAAATGAGTTAATGCTGAAGACAAAGAATAAGAAGGGACGAAATAGGTGCAAGTCGTTTCATACCCCCTGTCAACTCAACAGGAATAACCAGTATACCAGTGAAAATAACATGTCACATTTAGAAAGGAAATACGATAGAAAGACTTAATCCAAGTGAGGAGAAGAGCTTCCTCTGCCTCCCATAGTTCATCATCTCTATTTCTCTTACTCTGCATTTTTCACTACTCCTTGGTAGGGGATAATAATACCATCTATGTACTCCTTTCTGTATTATAATACCTGATTAAATGGGGTGGAGTAAGAGGACTGAGATCTTTTCCCCTTTGTATTTTCTTCCCGCAATGAGGCAAGGATAAGAGGGGGTTCTGGCGAGGAGGACAACTAGAATCTTAGTATTTAGATCTCTGAGTAAAAAGTAAGCGATTGGTAGAATGTCTGTGAAAAGAAAGATGGATGTGTTAGCACTGATTGAAACAAAATTGAAATGGAGAAGCCTTTCGGGGATGGTGCATGCGCTTTGACTAGGCCACCTCACTTTACGAGTGCTGTGGCCTTCGTATATGAATTTAGTGGTAAAAATATACAACATTCAAAGGTTAAGAAAATACCTTCATGTCATGTACTGTGAGGTGTTTGCAAAAAGATGGGCTTCTCATTCACCCTTTCTGATATATTCAACATCAAACCGATGGGCTGGTCTGACGCTCTATAACACGGGTAGTGGAACACACAATAAACTGTGTATAAGTTTATTCACAATGACTATTGTAATCTCTTAAAGAATTATAACATGTCCAAATAATTAAAAACAGTGAAAATTAAAATAATAATAATAATAATGATAATAATAATAATAATAATAATAATAATAATAATAAAAATAATGATGATGATGGTGATGATGGTGATGATGGTGGTGGTGATGGTGGTGGTGATGATGGTGGTGGCGGTGGCGGTGGCGGTGGCGGTGGCGGTGGCGGTGGCGGTGGCGATGGCGATGGCGATGATGATGATGATGATGATGATGATGATGATGATGATGATGATGATGATGATGATGATGATGATGATGATGATGATGATGATGATGATGATGATGATGATGATGATGATGATGATGATGATGATGATGATGATGATGATGATGATGATGATGATGATGATGATGATGATGATGATGATGATGATGATGATGATGATGATGATGATGATGATGATGATGATGATGATGATGATGATGATGATGATGATGATGATGATGATGATGATGATGATGAATAATAATAATAATAATAATAATAATAATAATAATAATAATAATAATAATAATAATAATAATAATAATAATAATAATAATAATAATAATAGCCTCACTACCATCTATTGCAACCTCTAAAAGGATAATAATAAATGTCAAATATAACCAAAAACACGGAAACAAAACACCACCACCATCTCCCATAATCCATAAAAGGGTAAAAAATATATGTCCAGTATGCAAAAATAAAAAAAAATGAATAAAACTTGAAAAAATTACCACACCAGCATCTATTGCAACCTCTTAAAAGATAATATATCATTGTCTGAGTGCATAATGCAAACGTCTCTTTTGTTTTCCTTGCTCTCAGAGACCCTGTCATCCAAGAAGTGATCTATTTATTCTACGTGTTTAGAGTCCTGCCTTCTTAGGGGTCTTCCGCAAGCAGAGAATGCTTATGCAAAAGGGAAGGAGGTGGAAGGTTGAGTACTTAATAGACGATGGAAGTACGGATTCATTTTTCTTTTTTGATAATCTCTATTGTGCTATCTTTACTTTTCTTATAATCTCTATTGTGCTATCTTTACTTTTCTTATAATCTCTACAGTGCTATCTTTACTTTTTCTTATAATCTCTATTTGTGCTATCTTTACTTCTTATAATCTCTAATGTGCTATCTTTACTTTTCCTATAATCTCTATTGTGCTATCTTTTCTTCTTCTTATAATCTCTAATGTGCTATCTTTACTTTTTCTTGTAATGTCTATTGTGCTATCGTTACTTTTTTATAATCTCTATTGTGCTATCTTTACTTCTTATAATCTCTATTATGCTATCTTTACTTTTCTTATAATCTCCATTGTGCTATCTTTACTTTTCTTATAATCTCTATTGCATTTGCTTTTCTTATAATCTCTATTGTGCTATCTTTGCTTTTCTTATCATCTCTATTGTGCTATCTTTACATCTTCATATAATCTCTATTGTGCTATCTTCACTTCTTATAATCTCTAATGTGCTATCTTTACTTTTCTTATAATCTCTACAGTGCTATCTTTACTTTTTCTTATAATCTCTATTTGTGCTATCTTTACTTCTTCTTATAATCTCTAATGTGCTATCTTTACTTCTTCTTATAATGTCTATTGTGCTATCTTTACTTTTCTTATAATCTCTATTGTGCTGTCTTTACTTTTCTTATAATCTCTATTGTGCTATCTTTTCTTCTTCTTATAATCTCTAATGTGCTATCTTTACTTTTTCTTGTAATCTCTATTGTGCTATCTTTACTTTTTTATAATCTCTATTGTGCTATCTTTACTTTTCTTATAATCTCTATTGTGCTATCTTTTCTTCTCATAATCTCTAATGTGCTATCTTTACTTCTTCTTATAATCTCTAATGTGCTATCTTTACTTTTCTTATAATCTCTATTGTGCTGTCTTTACTTTTCTTATAATCTCAATTGTGCTATCTTTTCTTCTTCTTATAATCTCTAATGTGCTATCTTTACTTTTTCTTGTAATCTCTATTGTGCTATCTTTACTTTTTTATAATCTCTATTGTGCTATCTTTACTTTTCTTATAATCTCTATTGTGCTATCTTTACTTTTCTTATAATCTCTACTGTGCTATCTTTACTTTTTCTTATAATCTCTATTTGTGCTATCTTTACTTCTTCTTATAATCTCTACTGTGCTATCTTTACTTTTTCTTATAATCTCTATTTGTGCTATCTTTACTTCTTCTTATAATCTCTATTGTGCTGTCTTTACTTTTCTTGTAATCTCTATTGTGCTATCTTTACTTTTTTATAATCTCTATTGTGCTATCTTTACTTTTTTATAATCTCTATTGTGCTATCTTTACTTCTTATAATCTCTATTGTGCTATCTTTACTTCTTCTTATAATGTTTATTGTGCTATCTTTACTTTTCTTATAATCTCTATTGTGCTATCTGTATTTCTTATAATCTCTATTGTGCTAGCTTTACTTTTTCTTATAATCTCTATTGTGCTATCTTTACTTTTCTTATAATCTCTATTGTGCTATCTGTATTTCTTATAATCTCTATTGTGCTAGCTTTACTTTTTCTTATAATGTTTATTGTGCTATCTTTACTTTTCTTATAATCTCTATTGTGCTATCTGTATTTCTTATAATCTCTATTGTGCTAGCTATACTTTTTCTTATAATCTCTATTGTGCTATCTTTACTTTTCTTATAATCTCTATTGTGCTATCTGTATTTCTTATAATCTCTATTGTGCTAGCTTTACTTTTTCTTATAATCTCTATTGTGCTATCTTTACTTTTTCTTATAATTTCTATTGTGCTATCTTTACTTTTTCTTAAAATTTTTTGTGCTATCTTTACTTCTTATAATCTCTATTGTGCTATCTTTACTTCTTCTTATAATCTCTATTGTGCTATCTTTACTTCTTCTTATAATGTCTATTGTGCTATCTTTACTTTTCTTATAATCTCTATTGTGCTATCTGTATTTCTTATAATCTCTATTGTGCTATCTTTACTTTTTCTTATAATCTCTATTGTGCTATCTTTACTTCTTATAATCTCTATTGTGTTATCTTTACTTCTTCTTATAATCTCTATTGTGCTATCTTTACTTCTTATAATCTCTATTGTGCTACCTTTATTTCTTCTTATAATCTCTATTGTGCTATCTGTATTTCTTATAATCTCTATTGTGCTATCTTTACTTCTTCTCATAATCACCACCGCCGCAGCCGCCACCACCATTATTATTATTATTGTCATTGTTGTTATTGTTGTTATTGTTATCATTGTTATTATTGTTATTGTTATTGTTGTTGTTGCTGCTGTTATTATTATTATTATTATTATTATTATTATTATTATTATTATTATTATTATTATTATTATTATTATTATTATTATTATTATTATTATTATCATTATCATTATCATATTATTATTATTATTATTATTATTATTATTATTATTATTATTATTATTATTATTATTATTATTATTATTATTATTATTATTATTATTATTATTATTATTATTATTATTATTATGTTACTAGTTAGTCAGTTTCATTTCATACATACTTCTTTTTCAAGTAATGAGATATAAGATAGTTGAAACAAACAAGCGGGAATACATCAAAGGCATATATCCATTTTTCAACTGAACCATATATATTTTTTTCTTTGGAACAGAAATGATTTGCATAATATTGTTCATCTGATACCACTACTTTTCATATGCCGATTTTCGAAGCTTGAAGATTGAAGTCCACTGAACTATAGCAGATTAACGAATGAAAAAAAAAGTCACTACGGTTAGGAGGCAGAATGCGCTGCAGGAAAATTTATTAAATGCAAAATACTTTTTATTCTTGGACCAGAGAGACCTGCATAAAGTTGCTCAACTGATACTCCTCTGTTGTTCCTGTTTTACGTCACGGACTCTCTTTTCTACCAAGGGCTAGGACGGTTGCCTTCTTACGAAGGACTTATTTTGGCAGATGTAATGGCTACCCTGACTGCATGCCCTTTCTAACCTCAGACCGTGATAGGGCTCGAACCCTCGACCTGACGCCTCGGAGTCGCGGACGCTACCGCTTGACGCTACTCTGCAAATTCCTATTTTCAAAGCTTTAAGATTGATGTCCACGTGACTGTAGCAGAGGAACAAAAGAAAAAGAAGAAGAAGAAGAAGAAAAATCCCTACGGAGAGAAGGGGATAGATAAAGGACAAAGCCAAATACCCCGTTCACACGTTCGAACATCACTTCAAACACTTGTCTGTCGAACCGCGTTCGACGAACCGTTTGACCGTATAAACACCCCTAAAGGGGGTTTTACACGGTCAAACGGTTCGTCGAACGCGGTTCGACAGACAAGTGTTTGAAGTGATGTTCGAACGTGTGAACGACAACCAAATACCCCGTTCACACGTTCGAACATCACTTCAAACACTTGTCTGTCGAACCGCGTTCGACGAACCGTTTGACCGTGTAAACCCCCTTTAGAAAAAGTTCGAGTTGGCAGCAAGTGCCTCCTCCGCCCTTGGCAAAGCACAGATACTGGAAAGGGTAAAGAAAACTAATGGCCTCGTTATTATGTCTTGGCCCAATATGGTCGTAGAACTGTTTACATACCTACACATTGCTCGAAAAAGAGGAAGAAGAAGAGGAGGAGAGGCTGTGGATCGTGATCTGTAACGCACTGATGTCAATTTTGCCTTGTTTGACTCTAGGGGAGGAGAACTGCAATGATGCTAAATTTATAGAAAAAAGGGTTCAATTGATGGGGAAAAATACTAGCAAATTGACACGCCCGGGAAGGGGTGCATCGCATTATTCGGTGATCCCCACAAAATAATTCATCCATGCCTGCCTGCCTGCCTGCCTGCCTGCCTGCCTGCCTGCCTGCCTGCCTGCCTGCCTGCCTACCTACCTACATACATACATACATACATACATACATACATACATACATACATACATACATACATACATACATACATACATACATACATACATACATACATACATACATACATACATACATACATACATACATACATACATACATACATACATACATACATACATACATACATACATACACACACACAAATACAGATACAGATACAGATACAGATACAGATACAGATACAGATACAGACAGACAGGCAGGCAGGCAGGCAGGCAGGCAGGCAGGCAGGCAGACAGGCAGGCAGGCGCACACACACACACACACACACCACACACACACACACACACACACACACGTTCAGTGACACACGGAATTGCTCCTCTTAAATTTCAAAGTTTCGAGTGACTAAAGTGCTTAGTGGAAAACTTTACCATAATTTCCAAAAATATGAAATCGTGCAGAGTATTGTGAGTACAAAAACTAATATTTGTTGTAAGGCGAGACTGTTCATATTAAAGGAAAAAAAATTGAGAACTTTTTCGTGAGAAGAGAGAGAAGCTGCCGTCCAGTTTCTGCCTTGAGGGAAATCTAGAAGAGTTGCCAGACGTGGAGCCTCACACCACATTACCTAATTTTTTGTGTAAACTGGGGAAAGCTCTTGAGCCGTTTTACCTGATCCTGTGGTTCTATATATTGTTAAAAACAGTATCCTTCCCATTTATATTAACTAGTTAGTTAGTTTGATACACGAAAAAATTGAATAATAAAAGAAAAAAAAATTTACCAAATACCCACCCGTCAACAGTACTGAGTTAAGTTGCCAAGTAGTACAGCAGTCCTATTTTCTTCATTTTTTTTTTTGCTTTTCTTTTAGCTTTCTCGTTTGCTATTTTGTTATTTTGTATATATATTGAGTTAAATGTAAAGTCTAAATCCCGTGATAACATATCTTGGTTAGCAAGTCAGTTTATCAGTTAGGAAGAATATATAACAGAAACAGGTGGGTGCCACCTCGAACACAAATTCGAATTTTCCTTCAGGTTTGACTTTTGTTTTTGTTTTTCTTTTTATACGTAAATTACCATGGTCAAGTTTTTAAGTTAAGATGTGTGTTACCAGAAAGGAGACAAACTGAGTCACTAAATAGCACTTATATGGAGATATAAAAATTCTGTGTGAAGGTAAATTAGAAGTTTTTCTCTTTTTTTTTTTTTTTTTTCCTCTTTCTCGTCTTCTTTCTGTATTCTGTGAGAGGGAGAACATAAAAATGAAGCCATCTCTGTCCCAAACCTCTCCCACCCATGGGTCGGGAGAAGGGGTAGTCATCAAGGACTTAAACAGAGAATCAAGAAGTTAGAGGAAATGGTTACAAGCCTTGATGATAAAATTCGGAATATGGATGGAGAAATGAAAGAGAATGAAACACTCAGAGAACAAATAAGATCTTTGGAGGAAGCAAATAAAGCACAAGGGCAGGAGAGAAAGGAACTAGAAAAAAGAATAAAGAAGCTGGAAGGGGAAAAGAGTCAACTAGAATCTAGAATTTCTAATCAAGAAGATAAAAACAAACAGCTAAATGACAACCTAAAGGAATTAGATGTTAGTTCACTGCTATCTTCTGAGAGAGACGAGATTGCTGCTTGGAATGTTCAGATTAAAGAAAACATTGAACAGTTCAGAAAAGAGTTCCAGGAGCTGAATATGGAAAATGATGCCATGAAAACGTCCTTTGCTGATGCACTAAAGGGGAATGTGGCAGTAAATGAGGCTGTAAAGGTGGTGGCACTGGAAAACATACAAACAGTTGACTATAAAGAGACAGTAATCGAAAAAATGAAAGACGTTGTGATGGAAAGGGCAAACCCACTCATCAGACAGGCACTTGATAAGGAGAAGACAGTGGTAATCTCAGGCATAAGTGAATCCCAGGAGCCAACATGGCAGGGGAGACTTGAAGAAAATAAAGCTAGGGTTGTAGACCTGATAAGAAAGCTTGGAGTAGTATGTGGTCCTGAGGATATTGTAAACATACACCAACTAGGTAAATATTCGAGGGAAGGAAAGCCGAGACCAACAAAAGTAACCTTTGAGAGAGGGGAGACATGTAGGGAAATATTGTTGAGAAAAAAAAGTCTAAAAGACCTTCAAGAATGCAAAGAAGTGTTCATTAGACGATACAGAACACAGGAAGAGATGGGAAAGATCAAAAACTTGTTGCAAGAGGCAAGAAGGTTAAATGATGAAAGAAATGAAGAAGAGAAGAAAAATTTTCGTTACGGAATACTTCCAGACAAAGGGGAGATAAAGAAGATAATGACAGAAGATCAGGGGATGGGGCCTCATTAAGATTGTTATACACAAATGCTGATGGATTAGCTGGTAAGGCAGTAGAATTAAAAGATAGGATTCACAACAGTAAGGCAGATATAGTAGCAATTACAGAGACTAAGTTGAGTGAGGACATAAACAGTGTCACAGTTTTTCCTAAGGGCTTCAGAATACTAAGGGTCGAAAGATCTGAGAGGACTGGTGGAGGGATAGCACTGCTCATAAGTGAGAGGATTCAAGTTGAAGAGATAAACTTGGCTATAGAAAGTGAGTTCAGGGAATTTCTTGCTGCTCGCATAAATACTGGGTCAGAGAGCATTATAATAACTGTTGTATACAACCCACCAAGGAACCAAAATAGGCTTGAAATTTATGAGGAAAGTCATATAGGTACGATTGAAGTCATAAACTCAGTTGTTAACATGGCGCGGGAGAAAAAATGTAGGATTTTGATTATGGGAGACTTTAATCATAAAGAGATAGATTGGATAAATCTTGACCCACACAGTGGTGAGGACTCCTTTGGGGCAAGATTCCTAGATTGCGTACAAGGGAATTTCCTACACCAACATGTAATGGAACCAACAAGAGCCAGGGGTGGGGATGAGCCATCACTACTTGATCTGGTGTTCACAGATAATGTGTTGGATATTGAAAATATTGAGTATGAACCACCAATTGGAAAGAGTGACCACTGTGTGTTGTTGATGGAGTATATCATTGAAGACATTCTTCCTGAGAGTAGAGGTACTGAGGACATGAGGAGGAACTATCAGAAAGGATATTACATCAAAATGAATGAGCTTTTTGCAGTTATTGACTGGAGAACCTTATTTTACAACAAATCTGTACAAGAAATGTATGACATCTTTTGTGAGAAATATGGGAAGATTGTAGATTGCTGCATACCTGTCACCAAAGTAGGTGTAATTCATGCCAGAGAGAAATGGTTCGATAATGGGTGTAAAAGAGCTAAGGAGTGGAGAGACAAATGCTGGAAAAGGTATAGGAGGAGAAAAAACATAAATGCCTGGCAAACCTACAAAAGAGCAAGAAATGACTACCTAAGTAAAAGGAGAGAGGCAGAGAAAGATTATGAGAGGGACATCACCAGGAAGGCGAAAGAAAATCCCAAGCTTTTCCACAGCTTTATCAGAGGAAAACTGAAGGTAAAAGAACAGGTTTTAAGGCTAAAGAGAGCGGATGGAAGCATCACTGAGACGGACGAAGAGATCTGCAAAGAATTGAACAAGGAGTTTCAGTCAGTATTTACAGTAGAAAATACCCCACCCCCTCAGATTGCAGTGATAGAAGCTCAAGGGCCGGTATTAGAGAACATCAACCTTACAGCCACAGAGGTATGCAAAGCGCTGATGGATTTAGATGTTCATAAAGCTACAGGTCCTGATGACATATCCCCTCATGTGCTTAAAAAATGCGCAAACACAATATCAGTGGCACTAAGTATCACATTTAAGGAGTCATTGGAGTCGGGGGAGATTCCAAGATGCTGGAAACAAGCAAATGTGATACCTATCTTCAAAAAGGGAAGGAGGGATACGGCTCTGAACTATAGACCAGTTTCCTTGACCAGCATAGTTTGCAAAGTTATGGAGAAACTACTAAGGAAACATATCTCTCTTCACTTGGAATCCTTCAACTTTTTGTCAGTGAGGCAACATGGCTTCAGAGAAGGAAGATCAACAGTAACAAACTTATTAGAATTTTATGATGAGGTAAGCCAAATCTTACAGGAAAGAGAGGGCTGGGCAGATTGCATATTCCTAGACTTCCAGAAAGCGTTTGACACTGTTCCACATGGGAGACTTATTAGGAAGCTGCAATCAATGGCTAGAATAGGTGGAAATGTCTTGGAATGGATAAAAACTTACTTAGAAGGAAGGGAACAGAGGGTTAGAGTAAGACACTCAGTGTCTGAATGGAGAAGAGTTAGTAGTGGAGTTCCACAGGGTTCAGTTTTAGGGCCACTTTTGTTCCTTGTATATGTAAATGACCTACCAGAGTCTGTAAATTCATTCATGAATATGTTTGCAGATGATGCAAAGATTGTGAAGAAAGTAAAAAACGAGAACAATGGTAGAGAACTTCAGGAGGATCTAAATAATCTGCATGAGTGGTCAGAAAAGTGGCTAATGAAATTCAATACCTCAAAATGTAAGGTAATGAGAATGGGTACAAGTGCAAGAAGGCCCAAGCTTGACTACTCGGTGGCTGGAGTACAACTTCAGGAGACAGAAAATGAGAGAGATCTAGGAGTAAACATATTGGCAGATTTGTCTCCAGAAATACATATAAATGGCGTAGTAAGGGCAGCATATGCATTCTTATCAAATGTAAGGGTAGCCTTCAGGCACATGGACAAGGAAATGTTCAGAAATATTTATGTAACCTATGTGAGGCCAAAACTCGAATATGCAGCCCCCTTTTGGAATCCGCACTTGAAAAAGCACATAGCTAAGCTTGAAAAAGTTCAAAGACATGCCACGAAACTGGTGCCAGAAATACGCAATCTCGGTTATGATGAGAGGCTGAGGGAATTAGACTTGCCATCACTCGAAGCTAGAAGAGTAAGGGGGGATATGGTGACAGTCTTTAAATTCCTTCATGGTTATGATAGAGTGGATAGGGATCGATATTTCGATATGGCTGGCTCTAGAACTAGAGGTCATAGTTTGAAGCTTCGGAAGAAAACTTGTTTGCAGGATGTAAGGAAATACTTTTTCAGTGTAAGAGTAGTTGATAATTGGAATTCGCTAAGCGAGGAGGTAGTTAATGCTACCTCAATCCATAGTTTTAAGGACAGGTATGATAAGTATCACTAAGTCTAAAAATGGAACCGATCAGGAGACGGGAAGATACGAGCTTTGGGCTCTTTCCCGGAAACACAATTAGGTAATCACAATTAGGTAATCACACACACACACACATACATACATACATACATACATACATACATACATACATACATACATACATACATACATACATACATACATACATACATACATACATACATACATACATACATACATACATACATACATACATACATACATACATACATACATAAATACATACATACATACATACACAAAAATTGGCAGCAACCCCCATTGTAAGGTGGGTGGTCAAGTCAAAGCACACCCATTTATCATAAGCCAAACATGTCTTGACCACTTTTCTTAGCTCCTTGAGGAAAAAAGATTTGCCACAATTCCACCCACCATCTTGCTTGGATTATCCACAGGGGAAGTGGGCAAGGATCTTCTACCGAGAGCCCTAACAGCCGCAGCTTGTTTACCAAATCACGTAGCCTTTTCAATGCTAATGGAATTTGCCTCTAATTTCTACCTCTATTCATACTTTGTGTTTAAACATTCTTACTGAGTCTTCATTCATTTTTCCTCTACTTGAGATGGTTCCCAATAGAGTACATAGATTTTAAGCTGTGCTATCGATCATGCACATGAACATACGAGTATGTACAAACTGCTTCCTCGACATCTTTCTGGGGACCCACTGATCAAGAATAAAAGTTGAAAAGAACTGAAAGATATATAATATGAAGAAAAACCGTTTTCTAATTACACCTTCATAAAAAAAGAAGATAGGGTACATATGGGTCCAAAATGACCCGTTCTGCCTTCAGAAAAGAAGATAGGGTACATACGGGTCCAAAATGACCCGTTCCAACCTCGGGTGGAATTCTACAACAAATAACGAACAAAAGACAAATCCAGCAAACAATAAACAGAAGATAAGGCGAAGATGAAAATTCATTGTTCAGAAGGACTAAATTTGCTATCCTCCAACATATGTTACTATTCTGTACCTGTGATCATGAATTTTCTCGAAATCAACTCAGAAGAACACCTTCACTCAATATCCAAAGAAGAAGGGGAATTCATCTCAACTCTGCAGGCCAATGATCTCAGGTTTTGAGAAGAACATACATGCATTACAATGGCCGCAATTCCCCTTATAATAAGTATGGCTAAGTCAAAGCACACATATCCATTAGAAACCAAAGAACACTCGAACACTCCTCTCAGCTCTCGGGGATAAAAACTTGCTAGGGTCAACCAAGTCTTCCGGAATTTGCTCCCCATTAAAGTAATTTGAACAAGTAATTGTTCAAATTACTGTCTAAATA
>JAXCGZ010021680.1:0-7500 GCA_037179515.1 Halocaridina rubra | reverse complement strand
AGAGAGAGAGAGAGGAGAGAGAGGAGAGAGAGCGAGAGCGAGAGCCGAGAGCGAAGAGCGCGAGGGGAGGGCGAGAGCGAGAGATGAGAGAGAGAGAGAGAGAGAGAGAGAGAGAGAGAGAGAGAGGAGAGAGGAGAGGAGGAGAGAGAGAGAGAGAGAGAGAGAGAGAGAGAGAGATAGAGAGAGAGAGAGAGAGAGAGAGAGAGAGAGAGAGAGAGAGAGAGAGAGAGAGAGGAGAGAGAGACTGAGAAAAAGAAATAATAAACAAAACCAATAAAGGTCGCACAATGACTGTTGTGTTATGCTTTCCATGGTTATTCGTGGGAGCCCCTTACACTAATTTTTCCTAGAGGTTAAAGTTCATTAAAGTCGTATTTTCCGCAATAACATTAGCAGCCATGGCTCTTATCGCCATCCCAGTCCCTGGCATGACGAGCAGCCTCCTGTTTATTTTTCTTGGGCGTTTGGACGGAAGATGAGAGGGGGATTATTACTAAAAAAGGAGACACTGGTCGGTATGGTGAACTCACTGCGGACTCAAAACCACTGAGCTGGGGAGCAGAAGACACACCAGTAGAGTTTTTGATAAAACAAACATGTTAAATTTAAATATGGAACGTTAAAGAGGTTGTGTGGACTAAATAAATAGACAAAAAATAGACAAAAATAAAACAAAAATGGCATTGTACGTGCACATTAAGATGCTGAAAGAGGAGATAAGATGAACCAGAAAAGTTAAAAATGACAACGGAGGATGATAAAACAAACAGGTTGAATATGAATATGAACTATTATGGAGATTGTGTGAATAAATGCATACATATACAACATGCCTGACCCCCTTGTAAGGGGTGTGGCCGAGTCAAGAAACGCGCATTCACCACGATCCACACACACCTCAACCACTCCTCTCAGCTTCTTGGGGATAAAGGGTTGTCACGTCTCCCCCCCTTCCACCCTTCTTGGGTCACCAACAAGGTAATCGGGCAAGGATATTCTAAAATGAGGCCTGACAGCCGCAGCTGGTTTACCCCCCAACGCTTCATCACATGGCAAATCCCCTCACACCAGTCCACAACAGTTCACTGTGACAGAAAAAAATAGAACAGAATATATAGGTTTTGTTAGGTTTGGTTTCGGTTTTACGTCACGAACTCCCTTTTCAACTAAGGGCTAGGACGGTTGCCTTCTTGCGAAGGACTTGTTTTGGCAGATGTAATCATATAGGAAAACTGGATTTATATGTACCTATTAAGATGCTGAGAGCGAAGATAAAATGAATCAAAAAAATTGAAAATTGCATATATCAACTTCAAATAGTTTTGCAGAATATATCAAAGATGGTAGCATAGAAATATACAGAGGAAAAATGGATTTATATGAAGTAATTATCTTAAAAGGAAGACAAAAATAAATCCATGTGTCATAATATACCAAAAGTTTTGGAAGATGGGAACTTAAAGAAATATAAGAAATATATATTTAAATACTCAAAGCACAATTGGAATTATATACAGCTTTTATCTTAAAATGAATGGATGGAAAATAAACTCATATGTATAGAGGGTGCAGTCTCAGAAATTGTCTACAAGCTTGAACTAATAAAGGCCTTAATGTTGCAATTCTTTGATTTTTGGCTCAACCATGTGCGACCTAATGTAAAATAGCATTTAGATAAGGATCTCTCTCTCTCTCTCTCTCTCTCTCTCTCTCTCTCTCTCTCTCTCCTCTCTCTCTCTCTCTCTCTCTCTCTCTCTCTCTCCTCTACTCTCTCTCTCTCTCTCTCTCTCTCTCTCTCTCTCTCTCTCTCTCTCTCATTTTGCTTTACTCAGTATATCAAAATCCAACCAAACTTTGGGGAATATCCTCGAAGTATCCTCAAAACATTGTTTCTGAGGTTGTTTCCAAAACCGCAAGTCTGAAAGATCAATCTTGGGTTATTGTGACTCCCATATCACTGTGACGAAAGCACTAACACACACACACACACACACACACACACACACACACACACACACACACACACACACACACACACACACACACACACACACACACACACACACACACACACGCGCACGCACGCACGCGCACACGCACGCACGCACATACGCACGCACGCACGCACGCACACACGCACACACACACACACGCGCGCACACACGCACACACACGCACGCACACACACACGCACGCACACACTGGGGAAAGCTCTTAAGCCGTTTACCTGATCCTGTGGTTCTATATATTGTTAAAATCAGTATCCTTCCCATTTATATTAACTAGTTAGTTAGTTTGATACACGAAAAAATTGAATAATAAAAGAAAAAAAATTCCCAAATACCCACCTGTCAACAGTACTGAGTTAAGTTGCCAAGTAGTACAGCAGTCTTATTTTCTCCATTTTTTTTTTTTTTTTGTATATATATTGAGTTAAATGTAAAGTCAAATCCCGTGATAACATATCTTGGTTAGCAAGTCAGTTTATCAGTTAGGAAGAATATATAACAGAAACAGGTGGGTGCCACCTCAAACACAAATTCGAATTTTCCTTCAGGTTTGACTTTTGTTTTTCTTTTTCTTTTTATACTTAAATTACCATGGTCAAGTTTTTAAGTTAAGATGTGTGTTACCAGAAAGGAGACAAACTGAGTCACTAAATAGCACTTATATGGAGATATAAAAATTCTGTGTGAAGCTAAATTAGAAGTTTTTCTCTTTTCTTTTTTTCCTCTTTCTCGTCTTCTTTCTGTATTCTGTGAGAGGGAGAACATAAAAATGAAGCCATCTCTGTCCCAAACCTCTCCCACCCATGGGTCGGGAGAAGGGGTAGTCATCAGAGGACTTAAACAGAGAATCAAGAAGTTGGAGGAAATGGTTATAAGCCTTGATGATAAAATTCGGAATATGGATGGAGAAATGAAAGAGAATGAAACACTCAGAGAACAAATAAGATCTTTGGAGGAAGCAAATAAAGCACAAGGGCAGGAGAGAAAGGAACTAGAAAAAAGAATAAAGAAGCTGGAAGGGGAAAAGAGTCAACTAGAATCTAGAATTTCTAAACAAGAAGATAAAAACAAACAGCTAAATGACAACCTATAGGAATTAGATGTTAGTTCACTGCTCTCTTCTGAGAGAGACGAGATTGCTGCTTGGAATGTTCAGATTAAGGAAAACATTGAACAGTTCAGAAAAGAGTTCCAGGAGCTGAATATGGAAAATGATGCCATGAAAACGTCCTTTGCTGATGCACTAAAGGGGAATGTGGCAGTAAAAGAGGCTGTAAAGGTGGTGGCACTGGAAAACATACAAACAGTTGACTATAAAGAGACAGTAATCGAAAAAATGAAAGACGTTGTGATGGAAAGGGCAAACCCACTCATCAGACAGGCACTTGATAAGGAGAAGACAGTGGTAATCTCAGGCATAAGTGAATCCCAGGATCCAACAGGGCAGGGGAGACTTGAAGAAAATAAAGCTAGCGTTGTAGACCTGATAAGAAAGCTTGGAGTAGTATGTGGCCCTGAGGATATTGTAAACATACACCAACTAGGTAAATATTCGAGGGAAGGAAAGCCGAGACCAACAAAAGTAACCTTTGAGAGAGGGGAAACATGTAGGGAAATATTGTTGAGAAAAAAAAGTCTAAAAGACCTTCAAGAATGCAAAGAAGTGTTCATTAGACGATACAGAACACAGGAAGAGATGGGAAAGATCAAAAACTTGTTGCAAGAGGCAAGAAGGTTAAATGATGAAAGAAATGAAGAAGAGAAGAAAAATTTTCGTTACAGAATACTTCCAGACAAAGGGGAGATAAAGAAGATAATGACAGAAGATCAGGGGATGGGGCCTCATTAAGATTGTTATACACAAATGCTGATGGATTAGCTGGTAAGGCAGTAGAATTAAAAGATAGGATCCACAACAGTAAGGCAGATATAGTAGCAATTACAGAGACTAAGTTGAGTGAGGACATAAACAGTGTCACAGTTTTTCCTAAGGGCTTCAGAATACTAAGGGTCAAAAGATCTGAGAGGACTGGTGGAGGGATAGCACTGCTCATAAGTGAGAGGATTCAAGTTGAAGAAATAAACTTGGCTATAGAAAGTGAGTTCAGGGAATTTCTTGTTGCTCGCATAAATACTGGGTCAGAGAGCATTATAATAACTGTTGTATACAACCCACCAAGGAACCAAAATAGGCTTGAAATTTATGAGGAAAGTCATATAGGTACTATTGAAGTCATAAACTCAGTTGTTAACATGGCACGGGAGAAAAAATGTAGGATTTTGATTATGGGAGACTTTAATCATAAAGAGATAGATTGGATAAATCTTGACCCACACAGTGGTGAGGACTCATTTGGGGCAAGATTCCTAGATTGCGTACAAGGGAATTTCCTACACCAACATGTAATGGAACCAACAAGAGCCAGGGGTGGGGATGAGCCATCACTACTTGATCTAGTGTTCACAGATAATGTGTTGGATATTGAAAATATTGAGTATGAACCACCAATTGGAAAGAGTGACCACTGTGTGTTGTTGATGGAGTATATCATTGAAGACATTCTTCCTGAGAGTAGAGGCACTGAGGACATGAGGAGGAACTATCCGAAAGGAGATTACATCAAAATGAATGAGCTTTTTGCAGTTATTGACTGGAGAACCTTATTTTACAACAAATCTGTACAAGAAATGTATGACATCTTTTGTGAGAAATATGGGAAGATAGTAGATTGCTGCATACCTGTCACCAAAGTAGGTGTAATTCATGCCAGAGAGAAATGGTTCGATAATGGGTGTAAAAGAGCTAAGGAGTGGAGAGACAAATGCTGGAAAAGGTATAGGAGGAGAAAAAACATAAATGCCTGGCAAACCTACAAAAGAGCAAGAAATGACTACCTAAGTAAAAGGAGAGAGGCAGAGAGAGATTATGAGAGGGACATCACCAGGAAGGCTAAAGAAAATCCCAAGCTTTTCCACAGCTTTATCAGATTGCAGTGATAGAAGCTCAAGGGCCGGTATTAGAGAGCATCAACCTTACAGCCACAGAGGTATGCAAAGCGCTGATGGATTTAGATGTTCATAAAGCTACAGGTCCTGATGACATATCCCCTCATGTGCTTAAAAAATGCGCAAACACAATATCAGTGGCACTAAGTATCATATTTAAGGAGTCACTGGAGTTGGGGGAGATTCCAAGATGCTGGAAACAAGCAAATGTGATACCTATCTTCAAAAAGGGAAGGAGGGATACGGCTCTGAACTATAGACCAGTTTCCTTGACCAGCATAGTTTGCAAAGTTATGGAGAAACTACTAAGGAAACATATCTCTCTTCACTTGGAATCCTTCAACTTTTTGTCAGTGAGGCAACATGGCTTCAGAGAAGGAAGATCAACAGTAACAAACTTATTAGAATTTCATGATGAGGTAAGCCAAATCTTACAGGAAAGAGAGGGCTGGGCAGATTGCATATTCCTAGACTTCCAGAAAGCGTTTGACACTGTTCCACATGGGAGACTTATTAGGAAGCTGCAATCAATGGCTAGCATAGGTGGAAATGTCTTGGAATGGATAAAAACTTACTTAGAAGGAAGGGAACAGAGGGTTAGAGTAAGACACTCAGTGTCTGAATGGAGAAGAGTTAGTAGTGGAGTTCCACAGGGTTCAGTTTTAGGGCCACTTTTGTTCCTTGTATATGTAAATGACCTACCAGAGTCTGTAAATTCATTCATGAATATGTTTGCAGATGATGCAAAGATTGTGAAGAAAGTAAAAAACGAGAACAATGGTAGAGAACTTCAGGAGGATCTAAATAATCTGCATGAGTGGTCAGAAAAGTGGCTAATGAAATTCAATACCTCAAAATGTAAGGTAATGAGAATGGGTACAAGTGCAAGAAGGCCCAAGCTTGACTACTCGGTGGCTGGAGTACAACTTCAAGAGACAGAAAATGAGAGAGATCTAGGAGTAAACATACTGGCAGATTTGTCTCCAGAAATACATATAAATGGCGTAGTAAGGGCAGCATATGCATTCTTATCAAATGTAAGGGTAGCCTTCAGGCACATGGACAAGGAAATGTTCAGAAATATTTATGTAACCTATGTGAGGCCAAAACTCGAATATGCAGCCCCCTTTTGGAATCCGCACTTGAAAAAGCACATAGCTAAGCTTGAAAAAGTTCAAAGACATGCCACGAAACTGGTGCCAGAAATACGCAATCTCGGTTATGATGAGAGGCTGAGGGAATTAGACTTGTCATCACTCGAAGCTAGAAGAGTAAGGGGGGATATGGTGACAGTCTTTAAATTCCTTCATGGTTATGATAGAGTGGATAGGGATCGATATTTCGATATGGCTGGCTCTAGAACTAGAGGTCATAATTTGAAGCTTCGTAAGAAAACTTCTTTGCAGGATGTAAGGAAATACTTTTTCAGTGTAAGAGTAGTTGATAATTGGAATTCGCTAAGCGAGGAGGTAGTTAATGCTATCTCAATCCATAGTTTTAAGGACAGGTACGATAAGAATCACTAAGTCTAAAAATGGAACCGATCAGGAGACGGGAAGATACGAGCTTTGGGCTCTTTCCCGTAAACACAATTAGGTAATCACAATTAGGTAATCACACACACACACACATGAATAATTTCTGTACCTCGCAATACACTTCTAATGTACGGAGGGATCCTTAGGTTATTAAGAATACAACGCTAGAGTAGCTCATGTAAACACCAAAGAGATTAATGGATGCATCTGAGAATCTCTGGAAGACGCAAAAGCTCAGAAAATAAAGCAGTTTAGCAATACGTGTTTGTGTATGAGTGTGTATGTATATAAATATGTAATATGATTACAGACAAGAAAATAGAAAAAAAGTTCAGTAGAGAGAATATGTAGGTCATAGTATGTCATGAAAAACATAAAATGTCGAAATAGAGATTATTATATACAGAACGTTGATATATATATATATATATATATATATATATATATATATATATATATATATAATATATATAATATATATATATATATATATATATATATATATATATATATATATATATATATATTTATATATATATATCATATATTTATATATATATATATATATATATATATATATATATATATATATATATATATGTATATATATATATATATATGTATATATATATATATATATATATATATATATATATATATATATATATATATATATATATATATATATATATAGATATATATATATATATATAGAGAGAGAGAGAGAGAGAGAGAGAGAGAGAGAGAGAGAGTCAAAGGTCAAAGTCAAAAACTTTATTCCATCAAAATGGCTATTACATGATAATTAATCTATTTACAAATTACAAATGTAAAATGCCAAATTGAAACAAATGAAATTTGCAAAGCACATAATCAAAATATTTACACATTAAAACAACCATACGTACACTTCGTCTACCCAATGGGAGGATAATATATGAGACTAA
>JAXCGZ010021679.1:15000-27500 GCA_037179515.1 Halocaridina rubra | reverse complement strand
TCTACTGTTTATTCTTGTTCTTTGAATAACACGTATTTTTTACTGATTCGTGCTTCTCTTCCCAGAACAGCTGTTTTAGTAGCCATAACCAACTCTGATTTACTGAATCAAGAGCTTATCTAGATCGGACACCATGAGACCTAGCAAGTATATAAAGATGTCATATTACTGCAGTACCTTAAGTTAGGAACAAGGGGTTAATCCTTGACCGTCATTTATCACTGGAATCTTACGTCGAAAATATTTTAACATATCAAACGGCATTCTATTCTTCATATATAAAAATAAAAATTCATTCGTTAGTTACACCGGAAATCTCTGCTTCCTAGCTACACATCACAAGTTCAGTGATATGGAACAGAGTTAAAAAAAGAAAAAACGTGTATTAAGAAAAGCCCCCCCAAAAATCATAAGTTTGATAATAAGATCGCTGTCGGCCATGGCAACAAGTTTGACCAGGTAACACAATTTAATTAGGAAGTGAAATCGGCTCACTTTGAAGACCAAGTAAAATACGATGTGGTGTTGTTTACGTACAAGTTATATGAAGATACTGGTGGTTTCTTTACATCTATATGCAGTGATATTTGTTCATGATCTGATAAAGGATCTGATGAAATTTTTACTATTTGTTAAAATTACAAAGATGATTTGCTTGTATGTGTTACATGGGTAGGCTTGACAATTGTTTAACGTCTATTGAGTCTGTTTATGGTTTTATTAAGCTTTGAAAGGACAGAAATGATATCATCATTTAGATCACAAGTGCGATCATGCTTTTCTTTTTACAATGTACAATATGAAATTTGCCATAGATATATTAAAATTTCTCAATCGAGGTGTAAGGATGTTTTTATAATTCTCCTATCATGACCGATGGTACTCTTCATATCAGTGTTTTACCATTTTCCTTTAAAAATTTCGCAATAGGGGTAAATAATTTTCTATTTTTACATTATTTAAATATGTATGCGCTTATATACAAGAGCCCCATCCCTGACCAATATCACCTCGAAACATATTAAAGCTTTATATATAAAACAATATGTCTGACATTTTGTTTTAACCTGGTTTTAAATGCATATAACATCATTTTTCTAATGCATAATTTAAGGGTTTTTTTATTCATCATAATATGAGAGCTATGATGTAGCAATAATATGGTCAATTTTAAACCATCACGCTACTTCTACTGCACTACCTGCAGAGCATTTGCCTTGGATTTGATAATTGTATCATGAACCTTGCTTACCTCTTATTATTGCCGAGTTGATCGCACTTTTCACATGTCAGGTTATAGCCAAACTGCATTGTTGGATTTGGTGACTGAATTCCCCATAATCATGGCTTACAACTATTTTTCCAGTCATAAAATGGGTAGAATTATTAGGAGGCCATGGAGTCACTGAAGAAAATGGTTGTGTGACATTGAATTTGCTTAGGGATGCTAACTGGCCCTCTCAGTTAGAGCACCACTCTGCCTTTACCTGGTTATCGGGTATATAGTCTCTTGATTTTGATAACCTTTCCTGTAATTTTGTGTCCTTACCCGGTAAGAAAACTCGTGGTCGTAGAATATAGATATATAAGAAAAAAATAAAAGCAAATATTTAAACAAGAAAAAAATTGAGAGCTCACGTGCGACAGAGAATAGACAAAAGGTACAGAGGAGTAAAGAAGCAAGCAAAACGGTTTAGGCAAAGGAACAATCACTAGATGATTTTACCAAAGAGCAGGAAACACTAGAAGGATGGAAGAATATTTTTTGAATTCCTGAGACTACTGGGATTTTTCTCAGATCAGATAGATAAAAGCTGAAAATGGAATAGTTCTGAATAAACAAGATAAGATTCGGAAAAGTTGAGAGGAAAATTCTTACTTTGAATTGAATTGGGAAAGCCTTTCATGGACATATTCCCGAAGGAGCCCATAACTTTAAAGGCAAAGAAGCGGTTAAGATTGTATTGCCGAAAATGAAGCAAGGGAAGGCCACAGGACCAGACAAAAAGCGTTTGGGAGAGGAAAGATTTTACATACTACAGGGATTCTGTGTGAAAGATTTACAAGCAAGAAAAACTGCCAATGATATGCTAAATGCCCAGGATTGCCATAATGATAGAGGAATAACATAAATTTCACACACCATGAAGAATTCGAAAAGGATATTAGAGAGGAGACCTAGAGAGGAAATATTTAAAGAAGGGGAACAAGATATTCTTTGCATTAAGGAAGGCAGTTTAGAAATTACGGGAAACAGACAATGAATTGCACATAGTATTCATCGCTCTGTATGAGAGAGAAGCAAATGTCATAGGAGTACGTGAGAATTATTCAGGACATATATGAGGGGGCTAGAATACAACTGAAGTGTAGTACAGGTTTGACTAGTAAGATCACAGTTAGATTTGGATTACATTAGAGATTATTTTTAAGCCCGTACCTTTCGATGGAATCATGGGTATCCTGTCTAAGGGTTTAAAGAGCAATACTCATGGTCGATGCTGCTTGCTGACAACAGTGCAGCACGAAGAGAGAGGATGTGGGGCGAAAGTCAGAAAGTTGGAGAGGAATGATATAAAAAGATGCTTTAAGATAAGCAGGAAGAAAACTGAATATCTAGAAGTAAATGTCAATGGGGAATTTGAAATCAGTATACAGGAAAAAGGAATAAAAAAAATAGATAAGTTTAATTATTTTGGATTGACTGTGGCAAAAATGAAGAAACAGATGCAGAGGTAAAACACTGAGTGCAGTCAGGCTGGAAGAGGTGGGAAAAGGTTGCAGAAATTTTATATAATATTAAAAAATGAGAAAGATAACGGGTAGGATATTAAAACAGCAGTTAGACCAGTCATGCTGTATCGGTTTGAAATATGAGCCACAGAGAAGGTACAGAAAGAGAATTGAGAAAACTGAGGCCTCTGTGCAGCATTACAAAAATGGAGAAAATCAGGATCGAAAAAAAGATACGGAACAACGAAGGTAATATACATTTCGAAAAAAAAATAAAAAGAGAAGGAAAGAGAGAGAGAGAGAGAGAGAGAGAGAGAGAGAGAGAGAAGAGAGAGAGAGAGAGGAGAAGAGAGAGAGAGAGAGAGAGAGAGAGAGAGAGAGAGAGAGAGAGAGAGAGAGAGAGAGAGAGAGAGAGAGAGAGAGAGAGAGAGAGAGAGAGAGAGAGTACAGTGGCACAGTCATGCAAAGAGAGGAGATAATGAGTACATGGTGAAAGAGTGATGGCGATAAAAGTTGAGGATATAAAGATTGAGAAAGACCAAAGTGAAATTAGAGGGCTTGTGTGACTGAGGATTCTAGGGAGAAAGGCTGAGAGAGTATCAGACGCAACCCTAAGAATATGAAGAGACTAGTATGGAACCTCTAAATCACTTAGACGAGGGAATGGATGAATTGAATGAAGGCAGATATAATAGTAATTATTTTGTCGGTATATTTATTAATATTTATTTTTTTTCTTTCCATATAAAACTAAGAAATCCTTGATAATATGCAGTGTTTCTAAAGAATTCACAGACGTAAATCAAGTGACAGCTGCCCAGATTAAGAATTTGTACCAGTGAAAAGTTTTAAAGTTCTTCTCATAAGAGGTCTTCGAATTCACAAAAAAAAAAAAAAAAAAAAAAAAAAATTGATCAAGCTCAATTGAAAATTTAGATAACTTAGATTCTCCAAGCACATGAATTAAAATAATGACGATCACAGTCCCTGCTTCTTTTAGGAATTTAGGGTATTCACTTTTTCCAGTCGAAATACTGCCCTCTCCTATGGACTGCACATGTTACTAAGAAAACAATTTTGTATTACACGAATAAGTATATGGGAAATGAGAAAGGCAAGTTCTTCAGTATAGATGAGGAGAGATAAAACAACTTATTTGAGCTCAAATATACATGGAAAATATATCAAAAACCTCAATACAGGATGTACTGGATACATTCAAACGCTTTTTCTCCAATCACTAAGTCCTAACATGAAAGTTTGGATAGATATAAACAACTAAAAAAGATTTTGCTATTCAATGATAATTCTTAAAAGACTTAACGATCTGCACATTATGATATTACCCATAAAATAAGGCAGATCATTAATTGTGTTTTTGAGAAATGTCAGGCAACGGAAGCAAAAGAATGTAATTTGTAGGTGAGAAAACCATTTCTTGAAAAGGTAAGTTCTCCAATAAGCAAATATAATCCATTAAACGGGGTATAAAGTCTTCACAGTATATGGTTGATGTGCAATGATATACAACGGTCATATTCATAGAGGAAAAACATGAGGTACTCCAACTCAGCTGGGAATTACTGGAAATTTGAATGTGCGACTATGTGAGAATTCATCAATAAACTTGATTATTCAATTTGTATATTATTAATTAATTCAATTCTTTGCCTCTACTGAAGGAGCTAAAAACGGAAGGCATCCATGTTCCAAGATCAATCAAGCCTAGGCGAATGGAAGAAGCTTTAAAGGCTCTCTCCTCATAAAATAACTGAAGGTCAAAGCTAGAGGATCATATTACTGGAGGGTCGATGTCTAAATAAATATCGCATTGATGAGGTGGCTGGATACCCATACGATGCATTTTACATAATCTTTTATTGGAATCGAAGGAAAAATAGTAAAAACATAGTCGGCAATAGAAAAGGCTTTTGAATAAAGGATGAATGCTGCAAATGGTGAAAAAGTGCAATGTTCTTTTTGACGGAACTAATATCTGTGACATGCTTCTCTCTTTGAGCATATATCATTTGAAGAGCAATGGTGATATATACTAATTATGATATCTTTTAAAAGTTGCTGTTAAAATGGTTGACTTTTTATAAAAGTGACACAAGTACCTTCATCAGACCTGGACAAAGAAAACATGAAGAAGAAGAAAAAGTAGAATGTTAAGAACAAGGCAGACATAAGGAAATGATACAAAAAAGGAAAAAGCCAGTCTGAAAGAATAGCCGAAGTATTGAGGACCAAGAGATTTGGCAGGATTGGGCCCTGAGACGATGATAGATTCGCTTTTTGTAGGAAAATATGCTAAAAGCTTTAGGGAAGAAAGGAGGAGGAAGAGCATTCCATAGTCTGGTGGCGGATGGGAGGAAGGAGTCACTGCACTGACCAATCTTCGAGCTACAAATCTCCATACACTACTTGCGATCGGAGCCTGATGTTACGTGACCTTGGAGGTGAGGGAGGGATGCAACTAGCCAACTTGTCCGAGTAGCGATGGAAGTAGTAGTGATAGAAAAGAAAAAGGGGTGATACCTTACAGTGAAGAAAATGAGAAAAGAGAGGGGGATGAGGATCGAAGAAGATCATTGATGAAGAGTAGGAATAGAGTAGGTGAATGAACAGAGCCCTAAGGAAAACCACTGGTAGCAGAAAATGAGCTAGATGATGCTCTGTCTAAAACCACAGATATAAAATGATCAGAAAAAAAAACTAGAAACCAGAGAATCAGGAAAAGGGGTAAAGTCATAAGAAGGGAGTTTTGTGCCAGACTCTGTCAAAAGTTTTAGAGATATCTAAGCGAACAATAAAGGATTTCCCATAGTTCCTCAGACAAGATAACCATACATGAGTAGGATAGAAGAGGTGATCACCAATGGATCTTGCCTTGCTGAAGCCGTGCTGATGATTGGAGATAAGCTAGTTAGCTTCAAGACGTTTCAAGAAATGCGAATTGAGCAAATTCTTGAATACTTTGCGATAGGAAAGGTTAGGGCAAAAGGTCGGCTGGGTGAAAGGAATAGAGTGATCGCCATTCTTCAAAACAGGTTGACCTAAAGTATGCTTCCAAGATGAATGACAGATTCTGGTTAAGAGAATGAGACGAAAACAAAAAGTAGTTCAAAAACCAGTTCATCTGCAAACTCCTTAAGGAACCTTATGGGGACACCATCGGGTCCGGATAGTCTTGCTCGTCTTTAGAGAACGAATAACCTATTGGATTTTGTGTAAAGAAAGAATAAAGGAGGCCGTAGGGCTAGAGAGGGGTAAAGTACGAGGAACAAGTGCATTGGAATTGCTTACTGAAGAGTTGATATAGAAATGAGACCCAAAGAGAGTGGCTATGTCAGGGGCAGAGCAAGTTATAGAACCAGCAGCATGAATAAGAGGGAGAAAGGTGGAGTTACAAAAGTTTTTTTTAGAGGTTTATGGCTAAGAAACAGAAACATTTATCAGTGGGAGAGAAGTATATCGAGTGTTAGCTAAATGTTCCTAGCAATCAGAAATACGAGTATGATGCTTACTAATCTGCTCCTGATAGTGAGTAATAGAGGAAGCAAGGGCTTCGCTTCCTCCCACATCAGTGTAAAAAAATTAAGCCACTCTCTGTAGTGTACATTGAAGTCCCCAGTAAACAGAACTTCTGCAAGTGGATAAAAAAAATAGCAAGGAATCATGGCAAGAGACCAGATATTCAAGAAAGACACAAAGTCAGTGGAGTTTGGATAGCATTAGAGGAAGGAAATAGATATGGTGGTAATGAAGAGATAGATCTTCAGCCAGAGAACATCAAGATCAGGAGATTCAAGATCCATGAGACTTTCAATAGGCATGTTCGTGTTGCAGTAGGCATAAACCTCACCTTTGGAACAGAAACGAGAAAGTAGGTTAGAGTGAGAGATTAGAAATGGGTTAGGGGAAGGATTGCTAGACAGCTGGGTTTCAGAGAGAAGGGAGAGGTTAGGGAGGAATGTACCCAAGTGCTATTCCACAGTCGAAAGATTAGAGTTCAGGCCACGAATGTTAGAAAAGTTAAGAGTGAAAGAACCAGATCTATCAGGAAGTGAAACATTATGGCCAGAACCATTACTTTCACCAAGTGTGTCTACCCTCACGCCAATAGTGGAGTCAACTAGATCCCTTGAGATTCTTGGCACCATCTCTATGCCAGGCCCTTGGGGCCATAATCTGTGGACCTTCCACAATTATATAAAAAAATAGGAAAAAGAGAGCAAAAAAGAACAAAGATGGGGAGTGTTGCTACTTGTCAAATGTAAAGGGATAGTAAGAGATGTGTAATGAATATGCCAGAATATTTGATGAAGATGTAGGAATAAGTAAAAAACCTTGTCTAAAGGAAAACTTAACCTGGAGCTGTCTAGGCCAGCCCTAGTTACATCCATAAATCCTTCAGTCGTATTATTTCAACGGGCGGCTGGTGCCTTGGCAGCTTGCAGAAGAGAACATCCACAGTTACATTTAAATATCGAGCATATGATCTCCAGAATTTCTAGTAAAATTGGCTGATGACTTGAATATAGCAGGATAGATATAATCTTTTTCCTATAAAAAAGAATGCCGATCTCAATTTTCAACACCTCTGAAAATATCAAAGAATAATGCAGTAAGAGCAATTTCAACCAGTAATCATAGATATGACCTAACTGGGCACGTTTCAAAGATGCGTACCCAGGCAACAAAATGACAGATTTACCTATTAATTCATTTGTTTTTTCAAGAACGTGAATTGGGTGGAATTCCATGTTTTAAAGATTTGCAGTTTAGTATAATCAATTTTCAATTCATATTAGTGATGTATCATTTTGATTCTATTCATTTTATCTTGGCAGTCATGTTATATATATAAGTCCTTTCTTTTTGTCTCCTACATATTTTTCGGTCATTTTTACTTTTTCTTTCATTCGTGTTTGATTTTGTTGTTCTTATTGCAGGTTAAGCTTTCCATATGATATTTTCTAATATATATATATATATATATATACACACATATACATACACATATATATATATATATATATATATATATATATATATATATATATATATATATATATATATATATATATATATATATATATATATATATATATATATATATATATATATATATATATATATATATATATATATATATATATATATATATATATATATATATATATATATATATATATATATATATATATATATATATATATATATATATATATATATATATATATATATATATATATATATATATATATATATATATATATATGTATATATATATATATATATATATATATATATATATATATATATATATATATATATATATATATATATATATATATATATATATATATATATATATATATATATATATATATATATATATATATATATATATATATATATATATTTATTTATATATATATATATATATATATATATATATATATATATATATATATATATATATATATATATATATATATATATATATATATATATATATATATATATATATATATATATATATATATATATATATATATATATATATATATATATATATATATATATATATATATATATATATATATATATATATATATATATATATATATATATATATATATATATATATATATATATATATATATATATATATATATATATATATATACATATATATATATATATATATATATATATATATATATATATATATATATATATATATATATATATATATATATATATATATATATATATATATATATATATATATATATATATATATATCTATATATATATCTATATATATATATATATATATATTTATATATATATATATATATATATATATATATATATATATATATATATATATATATATATATATATATATATATATATATATATATATATATATATATATATATATATATGTATATATATATATATATATATATATATATATATATATATATATATATATATATATATATATATATGTATATATATATATATATATATATATATATATATATATATATATATATATATATATATATATATATATATATATATATATATATATATATATATATATATATATATATATATATATATATATATATATATATATATATATATATATATATATATATATATATATATATATATATATATATATATATATATATATATATATATATATATATATATATATATATATATATATATATATATATATATATATATATATATATATATATATATATATATATATATATATATATATATATATATATATATATATATATATATATATATATATATATATATATATATATATATATATATATATATATATCCTACAAAGATGAACAACTTCATTATAAATTGCTGTTGAAAAAATAATTTCATCAGATATTTAAGATTATAAATATTCATAATACTATGATGAAGAAACATAATTTTTTTAATTATTAAATAGATGCATTCATTTGAATGTTATTTTAAGTGTCTTTCGCCCTGGCATAAGATTTACCCATCATCAGAAAGAAATTTTGAAAATATATTTCTTTAATCTTAGAGGGATATTCAGTTCATTGTCTGTGGGTATCGTGTTTGTCCCAGGAGTGATTGTTTCGACCTTGCCAAAGCTCTCTTATAAAAGTTAGATAGTTAATTCTTAAAGTCTTTTTCATTTAAAAAAAAAATTGACAGTGAAGTGGTGTATAAAGTCTTCCTATGATATGATTACAGGTTTCAACATCTATTTTATTATGTAAGATTAACGATCTTTCTCAAAAGGGTGCATATAATTGGGACTGATTGCACATAAAAGTTTTATAAATTGATTTGAAAAAAAAAATCTTTCACATATGCACAGTGTTCTTGGACCATTTTATATTCATATTTTAATTGATGAAGATATGCATTAATTATCTTACCTTATAAGTCACGACATCTTCCAGCAAAATATCCTTATTTCTCTCTCCAGATAGTATTTGTAACCATTTTAATATATGAACATTAATATTATCTTTTCTATCTGGAGCTACTTTGTACTTACGCTAATGTGGTTTCTGATGAAAAATTATGTTCATAATGACATCATGAATACAGAATACGATAATAATGAAACTTATTAATACACTCAGTTATTTTTATTCTTTCAGAGAACTGTTTGCTTTAAACCTTTAAGATTATCGCTGTTTTTGTTTTTGTTATTTCTTAGTCCCATTGCAATGTGTGACGCATCTCTTCCTCTCATTTTGCGTACATTCCCCTAAATTAACATCATCTGGGAACAGCAACGATGATCAATTTCCAGATAATCCCCTTTGGTGTTCATATTCGGTGATACTGTTGGTAGATACTCATAAATTCGTCATTGAAGATCGTATTCGTCTCGTTAAGCTTAGCTAGTTTTAACCTTACCAAGTAGCAATGTAAAATGCTACTTGGAGTTCTACTAGCAATGGACTTTCTGAATCTTCAAAACTCTTGACCCCTTACACTGAAATATTTATGAGAGAATTTCCTATGTGCTCTCTCGAATCCTCTATGCTATATGGTGAAAACCATAGCTAGCAATAAAATCTAGAGGAATACATTGTGACCTAAGAATTCTCCCAAAGCCTCAGAAGTTCTCTGTAGCCGGTTAACATTACCATTCCGTTTTCAGATTTGAATATTAAATAATTGCTATTTAATGCATTTCTGCCTGAAGGAAGGAATGTTTGACATATATTCAAGGTTTCACCTTTTTTTCGTTTCACCCATCATAAATCATCAATTTTTTTTTTATCAGGGTGACCAGATACTATTGTAAACTTCAAGTTGAAGCATTTTTATTTGCGGTGTTTGTCAGAGAAAAATAAAAATAATATAAAAATATATGAGGAAAGCAGTATTCATATAAAAATTTAATAGCTACTGTGACTCCAGTAATTTGTAATGGAAGGTAAATGATCTTTTCCAAAGAATAAATATAGTCATCCAATCATTAAAGAATTTATTTCATTTTTACCTCAATAGGATTGAGATGTTTTTGGTGGTCCATTGCTAATTTGCCTTGCATGGAAGAGAGGTCCCATTTTTTTCACAATAAATTTCGTAAATGCCCTTCCTCAATAATTGGTCCATTTGAATTTATGTTAAACCCCCCGTCCGGTCTCCTTCCTCTAATTTAGGCTTTATCATATGAATTTGCTGGAAACTGCATAAGTCACTGAAAGCATTCTTAGCGCTTTTTTTTTCATGGATACTTGCAACTTCAAGGTATATCTAATTATATTGCTCTCTTTTCAGAGAGTCATCTTTAATGATTTTCTAACAGAGTGTACTATACAAATGAAAAATTTTATAAACTGGTATACATACTTACACGCAGTTTGGGTCATGAAAAATGTAAGAGGAAAACAAAATAAAATAGATATTACAAGTCAAGTTAATTAACTGTATAAATTTAGTTGGTAATTCGCTCATTGTACGATGTAATTTTTTGTCTCTAATGACTAATTAGAGAGTAAGCATTAAGGCATCAAACGTAATTAAGCTTAAAATGAAAAAAAAAATATAGCTCTTTTTTTTCCGCGCAAGAATAAGTCCTGCTCTCACTGGTTTTCAATTGAGTTACTTAAACAATCATAATGAAGCATCCAATTAGCATTCACTTGAGGAATTATTTGGAATTCATCAATCTGATGGACTACAAAGGCTCTGGATTTTTGTTATTTATATCTTCATTATTGTAGCCACATAATTTGATTTGCTATTCATTTTATTGAAAATAGAATTTCATGCCTTCAGTGGACGGTAGACTTCATCAAACTAAAGCTACTGATTTTCGAACCGAAATTAATTTTGAAAAAAGGATGTTAGGATTACGGTATATGACGATGATAATGATAATGATGGTAACATCATTATTTACCGCACATAGTTTTGGTAAAGTTATCTCCTGGAATAAGAGACGCAACATATAGACAGTATGGTAACTTATTCTGGAAAGTAAAGAGGTGCTCATCGTCTCACTGTATCTATAATTTCAGGAAAGAAATTAATTTATTTTGAAAGGATCTTGTAATATCAAAATGGAACTGAAATCAATATGAGGAGAGCTATCTATTTACCAAGCAAAAATCAACTGAAGTGAATGTATGAGGAATTTAGTATAACATGAATTTTCATACGGTTAGGTTTTGCTAGGAAGTAAAAAAAAAAAGGATAGAAACTTTCTTATACCCTGATAAAAAAAAAATAACTGTAATTGAAAAGGATATGTGGATCCTCCGTAGTAGCTTAAAAGGAATAGAAAATAAAAATTGGAAAGCGATGTAAAAAAAGGCAGGAAAGATGCGAGCTGGCCGAAAGTAGGTGAATGTCTTGGAAACGAAATGGAGAGGAAATTCATGAAACAATGTGAAAGAGCACAAAAATAAAATTAACTACAACAATTATTCTTATGCCAAAGATTTTAAAACATTACTGTTATCTGGTACTTTGGCAAAATTTTTCATTTGATTTATATGCCCTTAGTGAAATCCTGACTCATTTACTTACATATCCATCTTTGACATTACATTCTAAAAGTGCAGTGTCTGAGACTGCGAAGGTATCATTGGCCACTGTTATAGAAACGCCACTAAGCTCTGAATTTTATTACATGCTAGCTCTATTGAAGAGAGGCTGTATGAGCCCAACCCTCTTCGGGAGTCGAACGCAATATTCCCAGGTTT
>JAXCGZ010021679.1:7500-10000 GCA_037179515.1 Halocaridina rubra | reverse complement strand
TGAGGTTGAGTCAAGTGTGCTTTGCTAAAATATATGTATAGCATTATATTTTTGAATGCTTGAAAGTGTGTACGTCTTCATGTGCATTGCTTACATAGTTACAGTGTGTATGTTTGAAGGAGAAGTTCTGAAAGATTAAGATTTTGTCTTAATAGAGGTATGACTAAAATGTGGAGGTAAAATTGTTTGCATTATTTCCATTTAAGGCAAAAATATTAAGGATTATTTTTATGTATTCCCTTTATTGTGTATGCTTAATAGTATGTTAGGTAAATGCTAAAAAATAGAATAAAAGAAGACTTATAAATATGTACATAATTATAAACAAATACATTCACACATGGAAAGTTTTAAATGTAAATCTTATTCTCATGTAAAATTGTAAAATTTACAGATATTATTCAAAGATGATGAAAAAGTGGTATATCGTTCCCATCTTATAATTTTTTTTTCCTAGAGTACCAGTTTAATTAAAACGTTGATATCTATATTAGTTGCAAAGACTTTTTTTTTTATCAGTTACCCAGAAGTTTTTCTGCAATTCACATAACTATAAACAAAATTTTTTATTGAGATTAAATGGCAGATTCCAAAGGTCATTTTCATGGGAAACTTGGGAACACTGACTTATAATTCAGGTTTAGATAGAGTCTGTTACTCCAAGTAGTGACACTTATCCCTTTACCATATATCAATGGTTGATGTATGCCTATAATTAACACTCATGAAGAGTGACTCGAATTCCCATACGCCTTAACAGTAAATGGAAACCTCTACTGTCATATTACAACGCAATGGATGACATTTATTAATGAAAATCATTAGTTTGAAAGGTAAAAATGTCAAAATATTTGAGGTGTCTAAATGCGAAGTAACTCTACGGATGAACAATTATTTCAAATGTATGAAATAATCACATATGAGGAAAAATATAATTAAATATTTATAATTTTACATAACAGTTTGTGATATGACTGAGTTCATAGTGCAGTAGAATGCAGAGTAATTTATCATACCCTTTTTAAATACTGATTCTGTTGAGTTGATGAGGACGAAGAGACATCAAACACCCAGCATGGTTGTTTTCCACATACTTGATGAAAATAAATGAAAGACTAACTTTTTCAACACAAAAATAAAAATGTTTCAACTCATTCTATTTTGGCATTCTAAGTCAATCTTTAATCCCTAGAGCCACAAAATTCCTAGACATACGCCGATATCATTCCACTCGTTAGGGGAGGAAACAAAAAGTGTAATACTTCATAATTCATTCAAGTAACCCTCTCGGTTGTGTTAGCAACTGAGCAATTTATATATATATATATATATATATATATATATATATATATATATATATATATATATATATATATATATATATATATATATATATATATATATATATATATATATATATATATATATATATATATATATATATATATATATATATATATATATATATATATATATATATATATATATATATATATATATATATATATATATATATATATATATATATATATATATATATATATATATATATATATATATATATATATATATATATATATATATATATATATATATATATATATATATATATATATATATATATATATATATATATATATATATATATATATATATATATATATATATATATATATATATATATATATATATATATATATATATATATATATATATATATATATATATATATATATATATATATATATATATATATATATATATATATATATATATATATATATATATATATATATATATATATATATATATATATATATATATATATATATATATATATATATATATATATATATATATATATATATATATATATATATATATATATATATATATGTATATATATATATATATATATATATATATATATATATATATATATATATATATATATATATATATATATATATATATATATATATATATATATATATATATATATATATATATATATATATATATATATATATATATATATATATATATATATATATATATATATATATATATATATATATATATATATATATATATATATATATATATATATATATATATATATATATATATATATATATATATATATATATATATATATATATATATATATATATATATATATATATATATATATATATATATATATATATATATATATATATATATATATATATATATATATATATATATATATATATATATATATATGCAAAATAAACTGTTATATCACAGCACAATATGAAGCAAAAAAAGGCCCATAAATAAAACACAAAAAGAAGCGAAGATGTATATATATTACGACTGGACTCCAGTCCTCTTCAGGTACAAATGAATTGATAAATACAGAGCTGTGGATAAAGGTGGGGAGAGATTCTAGCTATGATTCCCAGGAGGATTCACGATGGGATTATCCTCAAACCTCAGGTCAGGTGGACGGTCA
>JAXCGZ010021678.1:22500-27500 GCA_037179515.1 Halocaridina rubra | reverse complement strand
GGTGCTACAAACCTCCACACAGTACCTGTGAGACAAGGCCACTGGCGAGAGATATGCGACCTCGGCAGTGGGGGAGAGATGCAACTTGCCAACTCATCAGAGCAGTGATGAAAGTAGTAGTGATAAAAAAGACAAAGGGATGATACCCTGCGGCAAAGTGAAAACAAATACAGATTAAAAGTAGAAGATAGGTCATTAATGAGGCTGATTGCCTTAGATTCAGCCCTATTAAGGAGATAAGTATATGAAGAAGCACCCTAGCTGTGTGAGCAGTATTCTAAGCCGGGACGGATAAAACCTTTATTGATGTTAACTAACTGAAAAGAGGAAAAATAATGATGAAAACGAAACAGAAGCCCCAATATTTTGGATGCAGATTTTGAAATTTGGGTTATGTGACTCCCCCAAGACAAGGTAGAGGCTATCTAGATTCCTAATTTATTAATTGAATGAAAAGGGCAAATTTCGTTAGTCTCAAAGAAAATAAAAGTATTAGGAGAAGAAGATAACGAGATAAACAGAAACTATTTTAGAGGCATATCAACGTATCAGTAATGTAAAATGTGAATGACCTCAACATTTTTTTTGTCCATAAGAAGGCTTCCACTTTTGTAGTAAAAGAAAGTTTCATTATGAACTGTTGATCTTTCTGGGAACTTCTTTGGCATTTTTCGTGAAGAAATGTTTAGGTTTTCATTCATAAAAATTGGACAATAGCGATTTGGGCAATACATAAACCAATTTCCAAATTATATGAGTAAATCAGGAAGTAATCGTTCTACGTTGGAAAATAAAGCACCTCTACAATGCTATAAATATACAAAATCATTATGAATATGTTTTATTTGTTTATATAATGACTATCTCTATTCCTTCATATGTTTTATTTCCTAAAAGCCAGATAACATGCTCTTGCCCATTGTCTCAATGTCAAATGGATTTACTTTTGCTTTTCTCTTTAATATAAATACTGGATTAACAATACCACTCTCTTTGAAGACTAACTTAGCAAATATACAATCCTAACAGTGACTGCATACATCTGCTATGCTATGCAGCTTGCTAAGGGGACAAAGCCCCTCTACTCTCTCTCTCTCTCTCTCTCTCTCTCTCTCTCTCTCTCTCTCTCTCTCTCTCTCTCCTCTCTCTCTCTCTCTCTCTCTCTCTCTCTCTCTCTCTCTCTCTCTCTTTGACTTTGACTTTGACTTTGACTCTCTCTCTCTCTCTCTCTCTCTCTCTCTCTCTCTCTCTCGTTTCAAAATAGCTTAGATAGTGCTTCCTCCATTGAGGTAAAGATATCTTTGCCAGAAATGTTTTTCAAGTATCAAATCCCTTCAGCAATGGCATGCGAGATTTCGATGGTCACCCTTCACGGTCCGACTATCAAACACATAGAAATGATATATTAACATTATTTCTGGTGCCTCATTTCCTCTCGAATCATCGAGGTAAATGACTGGCTAGTTTCGATCTCTCTCTCTCTCTCTCTCTCTCTCTCTCTCTCTCTCTCTCTCTCTCTCTCTCTCTCTCTCTCTCTCTCTCTCTCTCTCTCTCTCTCTCTCTCTCTCTCTCTCTCTCTCTCTCTCTCTCTCTCTCTATCTATCTATCTATCTATCTATCTATCAATCTATCTATCTATCTATCTATCTCTATATATCTATCTATCTATCTATCCAAATATATATATATATATATATATATATATATATATATATATATATATATATATATATATATATATATATATATATATATATATATATCCATCTATATATATCCATCTATATATCCATCTATCTATCTATTTATCTATCTATCTATCTATCTATCTATCTATCTATCTATCTATCTATCAACCTATCTATCTATCTATCTATCTATCTATCTATCTATCTATCTATCTATCTATCTATCTACCTATCTATCTATCTATCTATCTATCTATCCATCCATCTATCTATTTCTTTAAATATTAGGCACAGAATCTTGACAATCCTATGGCGACTTAACTTAAATATGGTAAAGCTTTTCCGTAGATTTTTACTAAGAATTTAACAAAAGCATTCTGTCAATTCGGAGTTGAAGTGTGTATGCCACCATTGCTAAATCATGATGAGCTCCTTACTCACAATTCAAAGGAGAAGGCAGGTCTTTTAGCTGGTTCCTAATAACATATAAAGTGACATGAAACTTAGTATATTTAAGATATGTTATCCTCAACCACAACTGACACCTCTAGACCTGCGATTTCTTAAAGTTAGATGTCTCTTGCTTGACTCGAATGGTTGAATTGATCTTAATGGAATTTTACCTCCTATCTTTTTAAAGTGCTGATTTATAGGTACCAAAATTGTCAATAATATATCGAAAATTGATCAAGTCTGCACTGTTCTTCTCGAAAGTCTTACTGAGAGTGCAAAGCCCACAATGATCAAACAATTACAATTAACTAATACTTGATTCAAAGATTCCGAGTGACTGTTGATAAAGCTCCTCTATAATTATGCTGAGTATGTTAGTCTCTATTCGAATGCATTGTCTGGTTTTCATTCTGGTCCGGTCACTTGCGATGCACTTCTAACAATTTCTGCAGTACTGCAAAAAGCATTTGGAGTCTGGTCAGGTGAGACGCTTGATTGGACTTGACTCTAGTGCTGCCCTTGATAGTCTCAATCAAAGGGCTCACTTTTTTAATTTAAAACACCTGGGTGTTGGTGGATCTTTTTTTTCAGACCTATCTTGTAATTTTTTAGAAAGAATGGCTGTAGATGGGCATTATAGCGAATTCAGTAATGTTATCTCAAGTGTTTCTCAGGGTGGTGTTCTTGGCCCCCTGCTTTTCACCCTCTATCCTCATGACTTGTATATAGGTGTAGAAAACAAATTAGATGCCTTATTTCCTCTTGTTCCATCCCTGAACATGAGACTACATGCTGCTGAATCTCTGTAAAGTGGTGTAGTTGGTAGCACCTTGGTATAGTAGTCATGTGTCTTTGGCTCGAATTCCGGCCATGGGCAAAATATAATTCATGTTTTCACATATGGTAATGTATTATTTAATAATTCTTGATACTTATATAGCATGGGATTTTTATTAAATGCGAAAACGAAGCAACAAGTGAGGTTGGGGAGAAGTTGTAATATGCGTTCATTCCCTAACACAGCAGTTAGTTATAAGCTTTGCTTCTTCTTTTAGACCTGCAGCGGTGAAATGGTCGTGCCTTGGCACAGTAATTATGTGTCTTAGGTTCGAATCCCGGCCAGAGGCAATATATATATATATATATATATATATATATATATATATATATATATATATATATATATATATATATATATATATATATATATATATATATATATATATATATATATATATATATATATATATATATATATATAATGTGGCATCAAATATCCCAGGATGAGCCGAGGGGAGTTGAGGCATTAAATTTATGTAAATATATCGTTTCTATTCCAAAACGATAAAAGTAGGAGCTATAGCCAGCCACTTATTGTTCAGTGTTTTTATTCTAATGTTTCACTTTCATCAGTTTAAGCCATATTTTCTAAGAGCAATATTGTGATAAGAATCACGGAGGGTAAGAGAGCTTTGTCTGGAAAAGTTTATTGTTATTGTAATTATTATTATTATTATTATTATTATTATTATTATTATTATTATTATTATTATTATTATTATTATTATTATTATTATTGTTATTATTATTATTATTGTTATTATTATTATTATTATTATTATTATTATTATTATTATTATTATTATTACAAATATTATTATTATTATTATTATTATTATTATTATTATTATTATTATTATTATTATTATTATTATTATTATTATTATTATTATTATTATTATTATTATTATTATTATTATTATAATTATTATTATTATTATTATTATTATTGTGAGTCTGGTAGAAATGAGAGTGGAGAGAAAATTATAGAAATTTGAAGAGAGAGAGAGAGAGAGAGAGAGAGAGAGAGAGAGAGAGAGAGAGAGAGAGAGAGAGAGAGAGAGAGAGAGAGAGAGAGAGAGAGAGAGAGAGAGAGAGAGAGAGAGAGAGAGAGAGAGAGAGAGAGAGAGAGAGAGAATAATTGCTAATACTGTGCTTTAATGGAAAGATCTCCATAAGAATATGTGGGTCAGAGTGACTGGTGGTAGAGTAACTGATAGATCACTAATGGATTATATAGAAGGAAGGAGAAGAGGGTGGGTGAAAGAGTATTAGGAGTGAATATATTGAGTGGAATTACTGATGCAATATCAGACATTTATTAAGTGGAAGGAAGAGCGAGAGTAGAGGAAAGGTGGAGAAAAAGGAGATGAAAAAAAGGAAAGATAAGCTTTGAATTGAATGAGAATGAGGGAGAATGTGTGTATCAGGCATGTCTTTTTTTTTTTTAAGAGTGTGACACCGGGACAGGCAGAAACTGCCCTCATCAACAAAGGCCCGGGCACGAGAAAATACCAAGACGAAGGAAAAGAAAAAGGTTAAGGGCAAAGCAAAGATGAGGTAATGCCACACAAAGGAAAACAACAGACAGAAAAAAACAGAATGTGTGGAATATCGTGAAAGAGAAGGTGGAAGAGTGAGTGAAAAAGGGAGGAATGTGCTTTATGGAGGAACTTCTGAAGTGTGCAGAAGCAGTGTGTTATATGAGATGAATGGGTGGAAACAGAACGAAGGGTAGTGAATGGTAGAACGAAGAGGTGAGTCCGGCGTGACAGAATAGTAGCGCGAAAATGAGGTATATTTGGAAAGAGGAAATGTGGACGTGAATGAATGGCATAGAGCGGAGAGGTGAGTGCGGGAGTGGCAGAAAAGAAGAGCGAAAATGAGGTAAGTTTGGAAAGAGGAAATGTGGAGGCGAATGAATGGTATAGAGTAAAAAAGGTGAGTCCGGGAGTTGCAGAAAAGAAGCGCGAAAGTGATGTATGCTTGGAAAGAAGTAATTTGGAGGCGACTGAATGG
>JAXCGZ010021678.1:15000-17500 GCA_037179515.1 Halocaridina rubra | reverse complement strand
TCTATCACTCTAGCTGTCTGTTTGTCTATCTTCCTATCATTCTACCTACCTACCTGTATACCTACCTATATACCTACCTACCTATATACCTACCTACCTATATACCTACTTACCTATATGCCTACCTACCTATTTATCTGCCTACCTATATACCTACCTTCCTATGTACCTACCTACCTATATACCTACCTACCTATATACCTATATATCTGTCTATCTACCTATCTATATATCTATCAATCGATCTATCTAATTTACATAATCATTAAAGGAAAGATCCATGAGCTTGTAATAATACAGCATGTATATTTTTAAGATTTTTTTTTATTCTTAGGGAATTCATATTTCTTGTCAAATAGTGGGGAGGCATTAGTAGAATGAATGGTTATGTTATTGAATGTATGTTTCAGGACTCTCACTTGATTGAAGGAGTGCATGTGTAGTTCCACTTTGCAGAGGGAAGGGAGATAATTATGAGTGTAGTAGTTTTAAGAGAATTAGTTTGTTGAGCGTAGTTGGTAAGGTATATGGAAGAGTGTTAATAGAGAGAATTAGGAAAGGTACTGAATGATTGATTGGGGGAAGAACAGTGTGGGTTCAGGAGAGGAAAAGGATGTGCGGATCACGTGTTTGCGGTAAGACAGGTGTGTGAGAAGTTCTTGAAGAAAGGTAGGGACACTTTTTGGGCCTTTATGGATTTAGAGAAAGCACATGACAGGGTAGACAGAGAGGGGTTGTCGAGGATGTTGCGACTGTATGGAATAAGTGGAAATTTATTGAATGCGGTGAAGAGTTTTTACATGAATAGTAGAGCATGCGTGAGAGTTGGGATTGGTATAAGTGATTGGTTTGAGGTGAATGTTGGATTACGTCAAGGTTGTGTAATGTCGCCATGGTTGTTTAATGTGTATATGGATGGAGTGGTAAGGGAAGTAAATGAAAGAGTATTAGACAGTGGCTTGGAACTAGTGGGAGAGGATGGAAGGTTGTGGAAGTTGAGTCAGTTGCTATTTGCGGATGATACTCTACTGGTGGCTGAAACTGAAAATTAATGGAATCATTTGGTGACTGAGTTTATTAATGTGTGTGAAACAAGGAAGCTGAGGGTGAATATTGGTAAAAGTAAAGTCATGAGATGCAAGACAAGTGTTAATGTTTACTGATTGAATGTAGGTGTGAATTGGGAGTTGCTTGAAGAAGTTGAGAGTTTTAAGTATCTGAGATCGCATGTATGTATCAAGGAGTGGGCGAGTTGATGTAAAGGTAAAACACAGAGTGAAGGAAGCAAGTAAATATCTAAGTGGGTTGAATAGTGTAATGAAAAATAGATATTTGGGAATGAATGCAAAGAGAAGGATATATGAAGGTGTGATTGTGCCGACAGCATTGTATGGAACAGAGACTTGAAATGCAAGAGAGGATGAAAGGAAGAAGTTGAATGTAATGGAGATGAGGTGTTTGAGAGGTATGATTGGTGTATCTTGAATAGATAGGGTAAGAAATGAGGATGTCAGGCAGAGAATGGGTACAGGAATGAAGCTGTCGGAGTGTTGAGAGGGTTTGGACACATGGAAAGGATGAGTGATGAACGAATAGTGAAGAGAGTGTGGAGTGCAGAAGTGATTGGAGTAAGGTCAAGAGGGAGACCTAGAATGAGATGGATGGATGTCGTGAAAAGTGCACTGAATGCACGTGGAATGTCAGTGGAAAAGGGAAGAGTGCGTGCAAGAGATAGGAATGAGTGGAGGAAGATTGTGCACATATGACGCATCCCAAAAGGATTTATTGCACCTGCTAACTCAGATAACTGTGGTGGACGGTTGTGAGGGGAGTTGCCATGTGATGAAGCGGTGGGGGTAAACCAGCTGCGCCTGTCGGGCATCATTGTGGAATATCCTACCCCGCCTACCTTGTGGGTGACCCAAACAGGGTGTAAGGGGGGACATGGCAACCCTATATCCCCAAGGAGCTGAGAGGAGTGGTTGAGGTGTGTGTGGATCGTGGTGAATGAGCATTTCTAGACCCGGCCACCCCCTTACAAAGGGGAATGAGGCTTGCATGTATATATATATATATATATATATATATATATATATATATATATATATATATATATATATATATATATATATATATATATATATATATATTTCGTAATATTCTCCGTTCATTAACGAATACTTAAACCTTGAAATAAATGATACAAAACAGAATATACAGGAAAAAAAAAACATTGGGCTAATTGGTAGCTAACTTAAGCAATTGCGCCTTTAAACATGTTATGTAAGTCCTTTTATTCTTGGCAGGGGGCCTCACCTAATTAAACTTTAATCGCAATTTTACAATTCGATATAATGATACTTATAGCTACACTTAATAACGCTTGTAAACAGCATTACTTTCATGACAATTTAAGTGATTACCGAGCAATGGTTTACTATTGATAAACTCAATATTAATGTTAAATAGGCTGCACAATAAACTGCTATATCACAGCGCA
>JAXCGZ010021678.1:0-10000 GCA_037179515.1 Halocaridina rubra | reverse complement strand
TTATTATTATTATTATTATATATATATATATATATATATATATATATATATATATATATATATATATATATATATATATATATATATATATATATATATATATATATATTATTATTATTATCGTTATTATTACTATTTATATTGTTATTATTATTATTAACATTATTATTATTATTATTATTATTATTATTATTATTATTATTATTATTATTATTATTATTATTATTATTATTATTATTATTATTATTATCTTTATGTCTTTTAGGCCAGCGACTGGCGTGATCACTAAAACACCTGCGTTGACAGGGGTCTGTGACATGAGAAATGAAGCTACCCTCTCTTTCTCGTCCACAACTCTGCGATGTAGACCCGATATGGCATCCTCTATTAGAATAAACTCAACCAGATGACTGTGGTACGATCGCTTCGGTACATTTAGGAATAAAAGCCAAGTTGCTATTTTTACGATTAGGCGCCACTATGCCAAGTCATATAGTCGCCAATATAGCAGAACTTCCGCTACTTAATCTCATTCAATTTCGACTAGGTTAAGTTAAGTAAGATTAGGTTAGGTTAGCGTTAAATGTGAAACCAATTCATTTCTCAATGATGGTGTTATGTGTGTTAACAATTCGGTTTGTCTTTTAAGTCAGTGCGAATCGTCTTAATCTAACGTATTAAGAGGGGGTTTACACGGTCAAACGGTTCGTCGAACTCGGTTCGACAGACAAGTGTTTGAAGTGATGTTCAAACATGAGAACGGGGTATTTGGTTGTCGAACACGATTGACAAACGTGTTCGACAACCAAATACCCCGTTCACACGTTCGAACATCACTTCAAACACTTGTCTGTCAAACCGCGTTCGACGAACCGTTTGACCGTGTAAACCCCCTTTTAGCCCAAATGCAGAGCCTATATTTCTTAATCTCAAAATCAAAATGATAATCAATTATGGCATTCAACTAAAAGGATTGTTTTTTTTTTTCGACCAAAAGGTAATTATGATCTATAATAACTAGCTCATACACTGTCTTAAGTATATGTCTGAATTCCCTAATATTCCGGTTTTACGTCACGGACTCCCTATTCAACCAAGGGCTAGGACGGTTACCTTCTTGCGAAGGACTTGTTTTGGCAGATGTGAACGTTACCCTAAGTGCATACCCTTGCTAACCTCAGACCGTGACGGGGAGAAAACCCTCGACCTGGCGCCTCAGAGTTGCGGACGCTACCACTTGACCCACGGTGACTACTCTGGATTCCCTAATATTATTACATTTTTAAACTTATTTATTTATCATATTTGAAACCTACAAAACAGTAATTTTGATGTTTTTATGCCCTTTTAGGCCTCTTCTACACCAAAGTGGCACGTGCCACGTGGCACGCCACGTGGCACGCCAGTTGAAAACGAACATCCAGAAATATATAAAAGCTTTCACACAGGAGTGACATGACACGTCCTATGTGCCACGTACGACTTGCAAATAATAATTATTTTTATGGTACAAAACCTTAATATCAAGAAACAACACACTAATAAAAACAAATTTGACCTATGAGTGGAGGTAATATAAAGGAAAATTACACAAATGGTTCTATATATTTTGAGAGAGAGAGAGAGAGAGAGAGAGAGAGAGAGAGAGAGAGAGAGAGAGAGAGAGAGAGAGAGAGAGAGAGAGAGAGAGAGAGAGAGAGAGAGAGAGAGAGAGAGAGAGAGAGAGAGAGAGAGAGAGAGAGAGAGAGAGAGAGAGATGAAAGCGATACGCCTCTGGGCCATTGAGTCAATCATCTGCCAAAGTTAATAGCTGAAAAGATCAAACGGGGGGGGAGAGAGAGAGAGAGAGAGAGAGAGAGAGAGAGAGAGAGAGAGAGAGAGAGAGAGAGAGAGAGAGAGAGAGAGAGAGAGAGAGAGAGAGAGAGAGAGAGAGAGAGAGAGAGAGATGAAAGCGATACGCCTCTGGGCCATTGAGTCAATCATCTGCCAAAGTTAATAGCTGAGAAGATCAAACGGGGAGAGAGAGAGAGAGAGAGAGAGAGAGAGAGAGAGAGAGAGAGAGAGAGAGAGAGAGAGAGAGAGAGAGAGAGAGAGAGAGAGAGAGAGAGAGAGAGAGAGAGAGAGAGAGAGAGAGAAAGTGAAAAAAGACCAGAATAATAATAATAATAATAATAATAATAATAATAATAATAATAATAATAATAATAATAATAATAATAATAATAATAATAATAATAATAATAATAATAATAATAATAATAATATATCTATATGAATATCATCATTATTATTGTTATTATTATTATTATTATTATTATTATTATTATTATTATTATTATTATTATTATTATTATTATTATTATTATTATTATTTATTTTCTAAAGGATTTTCTAGAGGAAAATCAATAAATCAAAGCTACCGAGTTGTAGCAGACACCAACACAAGTTGGTAAAATACAGCATGAACAAACCGAAACTACCGGAATATAACAGAAAACAACAACCCTAGCGGAAAAAAAAACTAATGAAAATTAACAGGAATCAACTAAGCTTAGCAAAAAAATAGCAAAAATCAACCAAAAATTAGCGGGAAATAGGAGGATTCAAACAAAAGCAAAATATAATAAGAACTAACTAAAAGTACAACAATTGAGCCGTAACCTATGAAATCTAACGAAAAATAGCAGAAACCAAACACAAGCTAGAGGACCAAAGCAGGAACTTACTAAAAACTAGCCAAACATACAAGGAACTAACCAAAGCAAGCTGAGAATAGCAGGTACTCAAGTTAGTGGACTATGGCCCGATTTCTTAAACATTGTAAACCTAGGATACCATATTGTTAGTTAGCTAGACACACACAAATAGATTTCATAAACACATCTGATGCGGGTCTGTGTATGGCTAGGATCCCATACGGGATCCTAGCCATACACAGAATCGCGTCAGATGTGTTTATGAAATCCATTTGTGTGTGTCTAGCTAACTAACAATATGGTATCCTAGGCTTACACTGTTTAAGAAATCGGGACAAAGTCACTCGCACTACCAACACAGACAAGGCGGTCACAATTAGCACCATACTACTCTATACAAAAGCCGTAATACCCCTTTTAAGGATGGCCGAGCCAAAGCACGCATCATCTATGGTTCTCAGTATTTTGTTACGAGAACCTTATCCTATTCCTGGACTTTCCATGGGAAAAAACTATTTTAGTTTTTATTTTATTCTCCCCCCACGGATGGGTGGAACGGGTCATGGAGGACCAGTAGAATCATCACCAGCTGGCACAGGCCCCAACCACCCCACTGTGGTGCCCAGCCACAGCAGTAACCTCCCCAGTAAACAGCTTAAACTCTCTTGCTTGGACGGGGCACGATCCGTCGACCTCGCGAATGCAAGGCCAGCGCGTTACCACTGTACTAGGCAGGAGGCTTTCTTTTAGAGGAATTCCCGGTCTCCTCGCACCAACCCATTTGGTTGACTTTTTTGACATGCAGGTTAATATCTAAAATTCTGAGTAAGAAAGAGGGAATGCACTATGGAGATATAGGGTGCACAGCTCCTCTCTTGAACAGATTCCATCACTATGCAATTAATTAGAGTAAGAAAGAGGGGAGGAACTATGGAGATATAGGGTGCACAGCTCCTCTCTTGAACAGTTTCCATCACTATGCAACTTAGATATCCGCATTTTTACCCTGGAAAATGCAGGGGAAAGGGTATTCTCGATTATTTAAGTCTGTGTCAATTATCAAAGTCAAAGAAAGACTGGTAAAAATCATCATCTTACGCTCTCGTTGGCTATTATATTAATAAAATAAATGGCAATTAAAGACATAACTAGAGCAAAAGTGTATTTAAAAGAGACCCAGACTAATTCTCTTCCTCATCCTCACTCATTCTGGCGCATTTCAGTAAATACGCAAGAAAATTTCGGTGGTCAATCGAGAGCTGGATTATTCTCACTGAGGTACCCCAAGGTCGTAACTTTGCACCTCTCGGGTTTTAAAAGTTGAGATGCGAAATTTGACTTGGTCTCTATAGGATTGATCATTCTCAGTGGTAATGGAATACAGCAATTACGGGAAATTAGATGCAAACCTCAACCAAGCTTTGGCCTGTGATGATAATATTTAAGAATAGTTCGATAAGTCCAGTGATTTTGACTGCTCTGCTGGTATGCCATAACCGTGCGCAGACAGTGTCGAAGGACAAAGTGTCGAAAGACAAAATGTTGAAAGGTCAAAGAGACGAAAGGTTAGTTTGGGTTAGGTTAGGTTAGGTTAGGTTAGGTTAGGTTATTTTATTTTAGGTTAGGTTACGTTAGGTTCTTTCGACAATTTTGTCTTTCGACACTTTGACTTTCGACACTCTGTCCTACTACCTGCCATAACAAACTATGGCAGCAACTAAAAGCCACAGTTGCAAAAGGTTGATCCGGTGAACTGCAAAGGTTTTTAGTGGGTAAGGTTAGAGAAGATATGAATCCGGTAACAATAACCTCTACTAGCTTTTCCAAGATAATTCCTGACTTACAACTGAGAGAATCTCCTATTTCAGTCAGTCATGCATTTAATTCGTAATTCTATGCTTCATATATATATATATATATTACCCAGGACAAACCTAGCTTAAAATTACTAGGTAAAGAGAGTTCCTCCAATGCTGTCTAGAGAAAGCAACTTGATTTGACCCCCCCCCCCATCCCCTCTTATAAAACAGGACTCTGCTGACGTACTATGAAAGAATATTTCACATTAATTATCACTGATACAAATCACTGAAAAATAAAGTCAAGCCTGTCTATGGAAAGAAAATTACATCTTACTCATAACAAAAACGTCATTAATAATTATAACAGAAATCGCATGTTAATTATTTCGATTTCTTTCATCATTATTTTCTAAGGACTACAAGTTTCTTTTTAAAAGATAACGCAGAAAATCCATCTAAAAATATTTCAGTATTCGATTTTCCTTCAAGATCTGAGATGTGAGTCAAAATGAACGAATGAAACTGGAGGGAGATCTCGAGTACTTCACAATTATGATAATGATAATGATAATTATAATGATAATTATAATAATAATAATAATAATAATAATAATAATAATAATAATAATAATAATAATAATAATAATAACAATAATAATAATAATAATAATAATAATAATAATAATAATAATAATAATAATAATAATAATAATAATAATAATAATAATAATAATAATAATAATAATAATAATAATAATAATAATAATAATAATAATAATAATAATAATAATAATAATAATAGTAATAATAATAATAATAATAATAATAATTATAATAATAATCATAATAATAATAGCATTATTAATCAACACATTCTAAAATTAACACTGAGGGAATATTAACATCGACACTGCTAGAACATCAACACTAGACACATAATATATATATATATATATATATATATATATATATATATATATATATATATATATATATATATATATATATATATATATATATAGATAGATAGATAGATAGATAGATAGATAAATATATAGATAGATAGATAGACAGATAGATAGATAGATAAGAAAACACACTGATTTTCCTCTAAGTACACTGCCAAAGACACAGTAATTTAGAGACAAGTGTAATATAAATAAATGAACACAGTAATAAATAAAATTTTTGAGTTTAAAATAATAATTAGAAAAATAAGACAGGTCAAGCGAATGGATATAAAAGCCAAATTTCCTCATTACAAATAATCTATTCTTCAAATGCATTCTCTGCTTCAAAAATTTCTGTCATACTTCATTCTACTCACTTAAATTAACAGAGATGACGTACACATTCACACATATACATACATGTGTAAAGGCCAGAGAAAAAAAAGGATAATCTGATGTAAAAACATGTATACGTTGAGGGTCATACATCAACATTCTATCTATGACGAGAGATGGACAAAAAGTCAGAACGAACGAGGGATGTAAATTATTTTTTTTTTACTTCTATATATTCCTTCTTCTATGTCAGAGCAGCAAACCCACTCAAACTCATGCATTTCAGAATTTATCCACATCTTTCTTTCTTTAACTATCTGTCTATGAAACCCTAAGCTCATTTTTTGTAGGGATGTATTTTTTCGTACTTCTATATATTCCTTCTTCTATGTCAGAGCAGCAAACCCACTCAAATTCATGCATTTCCGAATATATCCTCATCTTCCTGCTTTCTTTAACTATCTGTCTATGAAACCCAAAGCTCATTTTTTTTAGGGATGTAAATTATTATTTTTTTACTTTTCCTATATATTCCTTCTATATCAGAGCAGTAAACCCACTCAAACTCATGCATTTCAGAATTTATCCTCATCTTCCTTCTTTCTTTAAGTATCTGTCTATGAAACTCTAAGCTCATTTTTTTTCTAGCCAGCCACATCTTAACTCATAAAAGATTTCTGAAGTGAATCATCATTTTCCTCTCTCTTTAGCTTCCATTCATACTATACGCTCCTCTGCCTTTCAGAGTTTCCCTTCTGGATAACTGTCCTACTGTATTTGACAATCCATCCATCCTTAACTTTTTCAGAGTTTTCCTTCTGGATAACTGTCCTACTGTATTTGACTATCCATCCATCTATAACTTTTTTTTCAGAGTTTCCCTTCTGGATAACTGTCCTAATGTATTTGACTATCCATCCATCCATAACTTTTTTTCAGAGTTTCCCTTCTGGACAACTGTCCTACTGTATTTGACTATCCATCCATCCATAACTTTTTTCAGAGTTTCCCTTCTGGATAACTGTCCTACCGTATTTGATTATTCATCCATCCATAACTTTTTACAGAGTTTCCCTTCTGGATAACTGTCCTACTGTATTTGACTATCCATCCATCCATAACTTTTTTCAGAGTTTCCCTTTCGGATAACTGTCCAACTGTATTTGACTATCCATCTATCCATAACTTATTTTCAGATTTTCCCTTCTGGATAACTGTCCTACTGTTTTTGACTATCCATCCATCCATAACTTTTTTCAGAGTTTCCCTTTTGAATAACTGTTCTACTGTATTTGACTATATATCCATCCATTTATTTAGTTTTCAGAGTTTCCCTATTGGATTACTGTACTATTTCATTTAAATATCCATCCATCCATCTATATGTTTTTCGGAGTTTCCCTTCTGGATAACTGTCCAACTGCATTTGAATATTCTTCCATCCAGCCACATGGTTTTCAGCTTCCCTTCTGGATAACTGTCCTACTGCATATGACCATTCATCCATCCATTCACATGTTTTTCAGAGTTACCCTTCTGGATGACTGTCCTACTGCATTTGACTAGCCATCCATCCATCAACATATTTTTTTCAGAGTTTCTCTTCTGGATAACTGTCCGACTTCATTTGACTATCCATACATACAAATGTCTTTTTCAGAGTTTGCCTTCTATATAACTGTCCAAATGTATATGACTATCTATCCATCCATCCACATTGTTTTCAGAGTTTCCCTTCTGGACAACTGTCCTACTGCATTTGACTATCCATCCATCCAAATGTCTCTTTCGTAGTTCCTCTTTTGGATAACTGTCCTACTGCATTTGACTATCCATCCATCCAAATGTCTCATTCATAGTTTCTCTTTTGGATAACTGTCCAACTGCATATGACTATCCATCCATCCATCCACATATTTTCAGAATTTCCATTCTATCATCCATCCACATATTATTCAGTTTCCCTTCTGGATAACTGTCCTACTGCATTTGACTATCCATCTATCAAAGTGTCTTTTTCATAGTTTCCCTTCTGGATAACTGTCCTACTGCATTTGACTATTCATCCATCCATCCACATATTTTTCAAAGTTTCCCCTCTGGATAACTGTCCTACTGAATTTGACTATCCACCGAGCAATCCACATATTTTTTTCAGAGTTTCCATTCTGGATCAATCATCCACATATTTTTCATAGTTTCCCTTCTGGATAACTGTCCTACGGCATTTGACTATCCATTCATCCATATATATTTCTGATTTTCTCTCTATCTCTCCACTGAATAACTGTCCTACTGTATCTGACTGTTTCTTTCTTCCACTAATCCAAACAAAGACATCGAGGGAGAGCTTGGGTTGGAACGTGTGGCTAGTATCATGCTGGATTTGATCATGCCGTAGATTGTAAAGGTTCCTTTACCCACCTTTGGCGAGATAAGCTGGGGCTAAGGCTATTTGCAGTAGGCATGGTGGGGAAAAAGACAAGAGTTAAGGACATGGGCTACTGTAATCTGTTCTCCCCCCCCAAAAAAAAAGATTACCCACGTATTTATATATTCTCAAGAAAGCTCTTGCTATGATCTCATTTGAACAAATATTATTCTTTATAGAGCATTGCGTGACCTAAAATATACCTTGGTCATTTATTGAGTGTGTGGGTAAGAGTAATTTCATAAGATGATATCAAAAGTAGTTTTACAGCACTGCTATGAAATTAATCCAAATAAAAATCACCAAGAGCACACAATGCATCTTGTACAAAAGTTTTCTGAAATTCTACACTAAGCGTCATAAGTTTATCTAAACCTTACAAAATATCTTGGAACGGACAACTCTAATAGGAGGATATTGTCATGGGCGCTGAGCACAATTAAAAATCCCATACAAAGAGAAAAAAAAATGTTTCTTAAACATTCGAAGCTGTTTTGGCTAGGCAATTTTTATTCAGCATAGTGATCCTAGTGTTTAGTTACAATGGAAAAGTGCACGTCAGTCTCTAAGTTTATATATTGATATCAATTTTATCTTTATCTACCTTGGCTGTTTCCCCCTTTAATTGGGGGGTAGCCGGCATAAAAAAAAGAAAACAATAATGGGATTACTTTGCTCTATGGGCAATGACGAGGAAGCTAGCGACCGTTCAGATGGCACTGCTGGAGTGCCACAGCCCATCCTCCCGGCTCTTCCACAACCTGTGTCGCTTCACAACTGTCAACTCCTCCTACTGCCACTACCAAAGGGCTACCCCTGTAAGATGCAGCCCCATGGTAACAGCAGATGCCCATCAGAGCCCATCACAATCGCTCGCCACTCATTCCTACTCCTAGCACACTCACTTGCTTCCCTCACATCCATTCTCCTATCATTCAGGGCTCTCCTTACTCCATCCATCCACCAAATCAAGGCCTCCCTCTAGCATTTCTCCCATCAACTCTCGCATTCATCACCTTTTTTCAGCAGTCTTTCATCATCCATCCTTATCACATGGCCAAACCATCTCAGAACATTCATATCTACTCTGGCTGCAATTTCTCTCCTCACACCCGTTCTTGCTCTCACCACTTCATTCCCAACCCTATCCAACCGAGATACACCAATCATACTCCTCAGGCATTTCATCTCAAACACATTTAGTTCCCGTCTCTCACTTACTTTCATACCCCATAACTCTGATCCATACATCACAGTTGGGAAAACCACTTTCTCATACAAAACTTTCTTAAAATTCATTTCCAACCCTCTATTCTTCATCACTCCTTCCAACGCACCCAACACTTTACATCCTTCATTGACTCAGTAACACACATCTGCTTCCACTCCACCTTTCGCAGCTATAACCGAGCCTAAATACTTAAACTGATCAACTTCCTCAAGTGTCTCTCCATTCAATATAACATTCAATCCAGCACCATCCTCATTTCTTGTACACCTCATAACCTTACTCTTTCCCACAGTCACCCGCAACTTCCTTCTCCTACACATCATTCCAAATTCTGACACTAACTGACACAGCTTCTCCTCTGAATCTGCCACCACCACAGTATCATCCTCAAACAACAACTCGTTATCATCCCCATCTACCATTCTCAAACCTCGACCACGCACTCGCTCATTCACCTCTCTTACAACTCCATCAATATATATATATATATATATATATATATATATATATATATATATATATATATATATATATATATATATATATATATATAT
>JAXCGZ010021677.1:22500-30000 GCA_037179515.1 Halocaridina rubra | reverse complement strand
ATTATTATTATTATTATTATCAGTAGTAGTAGTAGTAGAAGTAGTAGTAGTAGTAGTAGTAGTAGTAGTAGTAGTAGTATTAATACTAATAGAACATATTCAATACAGTGCAGTTATGCAATATTTAAATATCTTCAAATAATCTACCTCTCTTGTAGGGATTTATTTTCCAACTGTCCCAGGTTCGATTCCCATTTAGGGAGGTAGATTATTATTATTATTTTTTTTATTGTTATTATTATTATTATTATTATTATTATTATTATTATTATTATTATCATTATTATTATTATTATTATTATTATTATTATTATTATTATTATTATTATTATTATTGTTATTATCACTGATAGAACAAATGCAGCAAAATGCAATTACTTATTTTTAAGTACCTTCAAATGATCCACCTCTCTTGTAGGGATTCTTTTCCACAGGTCCCAGGATTGATTTCCATCAAGGGAGGTAGATTATTAATCATTACTATTATTTTATTCTCTCATTCTTCGTTTTACTCTTATTTTATATGTTATCACCATGCTTCTTGATCTCTGTTTTATTATTCTTCCTTTTCAAATCATTGTTATCATACCCTCATTATCATCATCATCATCATCATCATCATTATTATTTTTATTATTATTGTTATTATTATTATTATTATTATTATTATTATTATTATTATTATTATTATTATTATTATTATTATTATTATTATTATTGTTATTATTATTATTATTATTATTATTATTATTATTATTATTATTATTATCATTTTTATTATTATTATTATTATCATTATTATTTTACTACTACTACTACTACTACTACTACTACTACTACTACTACTACTACTACTACTACTACTACTACTACTACTCTACTCCTACTGCTACTACATTTACTATTAGTAGAGATAGAGTGAGGAAAGAGGAGGCAAGGCTGAGAAAGCTCTCTGATAAGTTAGATCAGACAGTGTTAAGATAGTTTGGACATATGAAAAGAATGAATGATGACGACTAGCAAAGAAAGTTTGGAAAGCAGAAGTAATTGGAGTAAGACCAAAAGGGAGACTTAGAATGAAATGGACGGATGGAGTGAAAAGAACAGTGGATACTCGTGGTATGTCAATGGAGTAGGGAAGAGAGAATGCAAGAGATAGAAATGAGTGGAGAATGATTGTGTATGCATGACGCAGGCCAAAGAGCTTTCTCGTACCTGTTAGCACAGTAAACTTGGACTGGTATGAAATGGTGGGGGTAAATCATTTGCGGCTGTTGAGCCTCACAATAGAAAATCTTTGCCTCCTTACCCTGTGCGTGACCCAGCAGCGTGGTGGAGAGAATTGTTGCGGCCCTTTATCCCCAAGGGGCTAAGAGGCGTGATCAAGGTATGTTTGGCTTCTGGTGAGTCTGTGTGTGCTTTGACTCGGCAAACCCCTTACAAGAGAAATAGTAGCCATTGTATATGTATATATGTATGTATGTATGTATGTATGTATGTATGTATGTATGTATGTATGTATGTATGTATGTATGTATGTATGTATGTATGTATGTATGTATGTATGTATGTATGTATGTAGTCGTATGTATGTATGTATGTATGTATTTATAAGAGTGTGAGATTATAAACTTTCCCCTCACCCAGATCCTCCAAATTTCTCAGGGAAAAAAGTGGGGTTGCAACTAAACAACACTTGGATGAGAATTTACCTCGTTAGCGATCGGAAGATTTAACGAGCCAATTATTCCAGGTCATCGACAGTTGGAACCACGGTTCTTTCTAACTGTCAAACTGCCTGTGACGGCGCACTCTACTGGATAGTTTACGATTCCAATAACTGTTTGCAGTGGCAGTTAGTACTCGATTCCTATTGGCTGATAAAAGCGTTGTGATTTCTTTGTAATTACTGCAGGGACAATGCACTCACAATGGCTCTTTTGCCAATTGCTAGATCCAGCCTCTGAGTTAAAGTGACAGCTTAAAGATTGGTCTGCCAGAACAACGGATCCAAATTCGAGTCTGCTTCATGCTACGGTGTAAAACGAAATGTTAACTTGGTGACATTAAGGCCATAGAAAGAAGAGTATAGGCGCCGGCCTGATTCCAAGCCCCTGCTAACAAAGCAGATAGATTGAGCGCATGAGTGGAATACGATAAAGAAGTATACGAAATTTTCTCTAGGATATAATGGATTCGAACTCGAGTCTCAAGCCACAAAATCATGATGCCGCTTAAGTGTGTGCGTGCGTGCGTTTGTGTGTGTGTGGGCTTACGTGCTTGTGTGTGTGTGTACATGTGGACGTGTGTATGTGTGTGTAAAGTATAATAAAAGATTGTGATTGCATGGAGGAGGACATTTGATGTACGAGGCTATCATCCCATACTGAAAGGTCTCATCTTTTCCGCGGAGGCTAACTCTCAATCGATTATTTATTAGTCTGGACACTCACTCCTGCTTTTTCCCTTTTAACCTGACCTTTTCATAATGCACCTTTAAGTCTTCCAACTCATTTAGTTGCTTAGGAGTTTAAAAACTGAAATGAATATGTATTTCATCAATTTTTAAGTTGCAGCTTAAGGTACTATACAAATTCCATGCATTTGTTTAAACAAGCAATTCTTGCATATATCCATTAATTGTATAGTTTCTCTCGCTATCTACTTCATTAACATTTATATATGTTCCTGTTTCTCTGTCGATATGTCTGTCTGTGTTTCCGTCAGCCTGTGAGACAGCATATATATATATATATATATATATATATATATATATATATATATATATATATATATATATATATATATATATATATATATATATATATATATATATATATATATATATATATATATATATATCTCCTACCTGATAACATATTTTCAACAGTATTTAAGAGAGAGAGAGAGAGAGAGAGAGAGAGAGAGAGGAGAGAGAGAGAGAGAGAGTAAAAAGATCACAATTTTACATTCTCTTGTCTGAGGTCAAAACAATCTTTGAGCATGCGAAATTACTTTGCTCCTTGGGATACAACTTGCAATGCATTTCTGAGAAAGATATTCTTTGTTTCTTTCGTTCTTTCTCTATCTGTCTGTTTGTCTTTCTGTCTGTCAGTCTGTTTTTCATCTCATTGTTACTGTCTATCTATCACAGTATTTCTTTTAAACCTCTGGCCCGATTTTTAAGCAGTGTAAACCTAGGATACGATATTGTTAGTTAGCTAGACACTCAAATGGATTTCATAAACGCATCTGACGCGGTTCCGGTGCGGGATCCTAGCCATACACAGAACTGCGTCAGATGTGTTTATGAAATCCATTTGTGTGTGTCTAGCTAACTAACAATATGGTATCTTAGGTTTACACTGTTTAAGAAATCGGGCCTCTATCAATGAGCAGTGTCAGGACGAACCTTATGAATTTTTGAAAGAACAGCAATACCGAGTGGCAACGCTCACGACTTAATTCATCAGGTCGTGGGTTCGCAGCCCGCCACCATCTGAGGTTAGAAAAGACATGCACTCAGAGTAACGGTCACACTTGCCAAAACCAAAGTCCTTCACAAGGAGGAATCACCCTAGCCCTCAGTAAATAGGGACTCCTTGGCGTAAAAACAGGTCACTCACTCCTTCAATAAAGAACAGCAATGGGTGAATGAAAGTAATGTTGATACTCTCATGATATTAAATATTATTAGCTTAAGTCTCTCAGTTTCAAATGAGCATTCCATCTGGCTCTTTTCGTTCACTGAATTCATATTTAGTGTGTTTTTGCAGTCATTAACTAAAGCCTCCATTCAATGCTTCTTTTTTCTGCGTCTTTGTTATACACTATAACTTCAACTCACCTCTACATATCCCCATAGTTCACCATACCTTCAATATAAATATAAGAAGCAAGGTCTCCTAATGGCCGAGTTGATATTTTTAACTAATGTTTTTATTTCAACGTTAAGCTGTTTGTGATATAATTTTCTCGCTTTGAGCTGAGCTAATCTAAATTTATATAATCCTCCAGGCTTGAAGTATTCCAGCCTAACTCTAGTTTTACTTTCACTAAGGATTTTACAGATTTATACGGCAGTTAATGATAGTTGTTTATTTAATTTAGAATACTGTATATTTATTATCTTGATGCTATACAATGAATAGCAAAATGTATATTTACGTCTTTCCTTCTGCATGTTGTAAAAGTTGAATAATTGGGGTGGAGTGAAGGGATTGGGAATTCCTCATCTGTATTTCACTCCCACAAAGAGTCAATGTTTTTACTCTGACTCAGCCACCTCCCTTATGCGGGGTATTATGGCTTTTGTGTATAGGTAAATATTTATCTTTAAGCCAGTTTTTAGATCCTCACTAATATAGTAGGTAACTGACTACCTAAACCAATGTCATCTGTAAAAGTTCAGGCGTTATGAGATGCTCCAAATCCCCTAAAGTTCATTTCAGTCCTGTTTTAGCACTTCTTCGAGATAAAAAAAAATGATATGAAAAGCTAATATGCCGCCAGAATGTCATATCGTCTCCCAAGTGACAAACAAACCATGTTCCTTTCCTCGGTTTCTACCGCATTCCTTTTTATTTCGACTTTACCTCCTATATTGTGTAGGTCTTGACGAAGTCATTCGATTTTTACTTTCCACATTCTTTCCAGCTCTTCCAGCTTTCCAGAATCAATCGCTTTTAAATCAAGAATTGGTTTCCAGTAACGACTGCAATATTTACTTGAAACATGCCACTATTTCGAAGGGAACAATGATACCAAAATATTTATAGTCACGGCTACAAGAGGCCTTAAAAACTGGGAAAAGAATGTCATTCAGAATGAAAGACGCAGCGAATGGATGGCAGTTTCATCATACCAAGAGTTTTCTTGTTCACTCCTTGCCAGAGGATGTCTGTAGGAAGGGGTGAGGATGGGTAGAGCATGATAAAGCCCTGATGTCTCCCTTTTTTCAAAATGCTAGGTTCAGCAAGGTGCATACATAGATACATATACATAATACTTACACACACACACACACACACACACACACACACACACACACACACACACACACACACACACACACACACACACACACACACACACACACACACACACACACACACACACACTGGCAAGAAGACGTTCATTTCACCGATGTAACCATTAATCAAAATTCCGTGGAATAAACTGAGTTATGGAGAAATTTTTGTAAGCTATTTATCGCTTGAGTTACAACAGCAGGGAAAGTATATTGACTGAGAGAGAGAGAGAGAGAGAGAGAGAGAGAGAGAGAGAGAGAGAGAGAGAGAGAGAGAGAGAGAGAGAGAGAGAGAGAGAGAGAGAGAGAGAGAGAGAGAGAGAGAGAGAGTTAACAAAATATCTAAGGCTCTCCCTACCAAGGGCTACTCTTTAATCCCAGGGAGACCATAGTCACCTCCGCAGCAATTTTCAAGAACTTTTTGTAACTCCGGCAGCCCACGAATTCAAGCTGGGCCTTCCAGAGAGCGATATATCTCATTACATTACGAGAAAATACCACCAGAAGCAATACTACTACTACTACTACTACTACTACTACTACTACTACTACTACTACTACTACTACTACTACAAATAATAATAATAATGATAATAATAATAATAATAATAATAATAATAATAATAATAATAATAATAATAATAATAATAATAATAATAATAATAATAATAACAAAAGCAGGCATAACAATAACAAACGGATAAACGTAATCATATATGTGTATTAACTGTTATTACAGTTTAATCTAGCCCTATAGACGTATTAATCATTTATGCGATTTAGAAAAATCAAGAGATAACTAAACAATTACTCGTATATACCATAATAAATAAATCTATTACGAGACAGCTGAAATACACGTACATAAGGAAGTGAACACAGACAATTATAAACTAACAAACTTCTCAATACCAAAATAAATTAAAGAAAAAATAAATAAATAAATAAACCCGCATTCCACAGATTATATTTCTTCCAAACAGGACAATTCCAGGAAACTGTCCCCAAACATACACAATATCCATCACAATTACAAGGTACTTTACATAACTGCGTACTTACGCCAACCATACTAAAAGAGGAGGGCGGCTCGTAACCATCTCTCTCCCATATTATTAATATAGATGTGGGGACCAAGTAGAGTACACACACACACACACACACACACACACACACACACACACACACACACACACACACACACACACACACACACACACACACACACTAAGCACCCATGTATATTGCGAGCTTTTTCTAAGAGGCAACTCACATTCTCATACCATTTTTACTAGTATTTGTCAAGATTTAGAACTACCCAATTATAGAGCTTGTGTTAGGCGTAGCGTTTTTCACATCTGGATTTCTGAGTACAAGGACTGTTTTCTGACAATGTATTTATATCCAATTCATATCCAATTTTTAGTATATTTCTCAAGTTACAGATGAAGACTGAGAAAATGATGTGTTTTAGTTCTATAAGTGTATATAAAACTGGCAGCTTTAGAGTATGAATAAAGCTTGCAGAATATATAGGTAAGAGAGATTTACTCTTGTAGAGCTAAAGGCTCAAGGTTTGCAAGATTGGGTATTACCTAATTTATTCTGAAGTGCATGAAGCAAATTTTGGAATTACAGTCTATAAGTTGTTGTTGCCGTTTCATGTGCCACCTTCCTTACAATGGGGGTGGACACAGACTGTATAGATCTGGGAAATTAGGCTGGATGCCCATTCTAATGCCCCGAGGTGGGCTATAGCACAGCTTTGCCATTTCCCATGTGAAGTGCACTATCCATTTCTTCTCATCCTTTGCCCAGGAGTAGCCCAATATCCACCGGTATCCTTCTGATCATTAGCGGAGGGGTCGTTTGTCATCCGGGCCTCGACCGATCCGGCATGACATTGTAGAGAATTCTCCAAATATCTGCTTTACAAAAGTTTACGCCGGATACCCCTCCAGATACAACCCTCCCAGGGATTAGGACCGGAGCCAATGCGGCCTGGTTTATCCGCCCTAGCGTCTAGGTTTATATATATATATATATATATATATATATATATATATATATATATATATATATATATATATATATATATATATATATATATATATATATATATATATATATATATTATATCTCTGATCTGCTATTCTGTTCTCAATTTCATTGCATCTTATAATTTATTTGAGAGAATCCTAGTAAGGAGTCAGATTCTTGAACAGATAAAATGTTAAACAACATAAAACTGAAATAAAGGAAAAGTTATTCAAAATCACTGACCCATGCACAGAAAAAAAGAAATAGATAGAAATCATTCGCCCACAACATTCCGATAAATACATTGTCATATAAGTAAATAAACGAAAGGCAAAATTGCCCCAAACCAATATGGAAACCCAATTGCGAATAACGAGATATAGTAAATAGTGAGAGAGGTTTCAACCATTGACAGTGAACATTCAGATAAA
>JAXCGZ010021677.1:0-15000 GCA_037179515.1 Halocaridina rubra | reverse complement strand
TAAATGTTATCAAAGCAAATTTCTTCCCTATAGGTACTTCTATGTCAGCTGGCCGAAGTGGATCTTCCCGTACCATACCTACCGAGATACATTCCATCAGAAGGGTAGATCTTGCCCACTGCGGGAGACATGCTTCACTGGAAGAATACCCATCAGCTAGGCCGACAATGGCACGTTACGGAAGGCAAAGTAGTTTTGCAGGGACGTATCCCTATCCAAATGTTGGTTCCCCATACCACAATCACAGGCCGACTAACAGGACAAGAGAAATTAACCCAGACAGTCCTTTTGAAAACAGAAAATGCGTAGGTGAAGAAAGGAGGAACTCTGGTGAGGGCAGAAGACTCTTGGATAATGAAAGACAAGTCTTCAACCAGATTCAGGAGGAAAAGTCAGGTCCCAAAGGCTGCTTAAGAGTCAATATGCAGCGAAGGGAACAGGAAAAGAAAATTGTAGCCGAGATGGAGAAGCTCTTAACGGAGGGAGAGATAACTCCTGTTACAGAGGTATTAGGATGTCCATTAGGAACTCCGTTACCAAAAGTTTCGTCACTGGACAGAACTGCGGGAGATGTTACTCTGGAACAAGGTCCATTTAGTCAATCAATATGTCCCGATCAACTAAATACGATAGAAAATGGGAGGTCTGACAACCCAGATGAAACAGAAAATGAGAAAAGTAATAACCTTCAAATGAAAGAAAATGGTAAAGCAGTGCTTTACTGTGAGAGTTTGAGTGCCAAAATAAGCATAGTGTAATAAATTACTTTCTTTCTTGCCAAAGAAAAAAGTCTTCTGTAGCGGGGAAAAAAACCAAAGTTACATTAAAGATATATATATATATATATATATATATATATATATATATATATATATATATATATATATATATATATATATATATATATATATATTTATATATATATACATAGGGCTTTCATCCAATTTAATTATATTTCTTGAAAACAATTCAGTGAAATTATTAATTCAAAGGCAGTATAAAATCCATGCGTGTATAAGGAACCATACTATTGAAAAAGTCTTTCGAAAATTCAAAAATTTATGAACAAATCCCTAAAGATACCTAATTAAATGTGCCTCAAGAAAAAAGTATTATATATTTTCATGAATTTATTTAAACGACATTGAAACAACCGGGCATTAAGGCTTACTCATCCCTGTGAAAACATGTTTACCTAAAAAAGAAGTAATATTAAAGAAAATTATTTATGTACTGTACTTAACTATTTTTCTAATTGGAAAGATGAAATTGGTCTCTAAATATATTGGAGAACTTAAGTACTCCCATCAATAGCTGTTTTGGATATTTGTATCGATGTTATGTACTGTATGATTGACTATATAACCATATACAATAAATATTCGTTTCGTAAGACTACTTTGCATGTTTATGTTAAGGGTGCCCAGAGGGGGAAGTAAATGTTGGTGGTAAGTGAGGTTCATATATATATATATATATATATATATATATATATATATATATATATATATATATATATATATATATATATATATGCGCATTACACTAATATAATAATATATTGTTTACTCAATATGTTGGAATCAAAAAATGAAACAACAAATTTTAAAAGTTTTCACCTATATCAGAAGTTCCTGATAAGGGTCGATAGAAAAAAGAAATTTGTAAATTTGGAGATTATATGGTTTCCTTTTTCCTTTTAGCCTGTGGACTAAGCTTTATATATATGTGTGTTTGTATATATATATATATATATATATATATATATATATATATATATATATATATATATATATATATATATGTTTGTATGTATGTATGTATGTATGTATGTATGTATGTATGTATGTATGTATGTATGTATGTGTGTATGTATGTATGTATGTATGTATGTATGTATGTATGTATGTATGTATGTATGTATGTATGTATGTATGTATGTATGTATGTATGTATGTATGTATGTATGTATGTATATTGTAAAAGTATTTGCTTACTTACAGACAATTACTTCAATGACTAATCATTATTTCTTTGCTTCTCTGTGCAACCTTATTTATTGATTGACAAAAATGTGTTTCATATAAGTATTATCTCAAGTAAATAATAAAAAAAATTCATGTTGTGATATAAAGACTTAAATGTACAATTACATGTAACAATCTTTATGTTAATAAAATTTACATATTGTTATTTGATTTTCCTTATGCAGATTTAACTCTCTCTCTCTCTCTCTCTCTCTCTCTCTCTCTCTCTCTCTCTCTCTCTCTCTCTCTCTCTCTCTCTCTCTCTCTCTCTCTCTCTCTCTCTCTCTCTCTCTCTCTCTTTTAATTGTACATTTTTTTCAATATGAATGGCATAAATATATAAAAAAAGAGAGCTGAAATAGAGAATGCCAACAACCATTCATACCATAGAAAATTAAATTTTAAGTATTAAGTCTTGTCTAAGGCCTCTGTAATCTTTCCAGCATTTTTTCCAATGTTCAAATAGGGTTACTGCTTTTATTTACCCTCTGTGAGATTAACGAAATGCTCTGGCTCAGCTTTACGGAAGAATGCCCCTTTTTGATGCAATCCATTTCCATAGATATGGGCTTGGGTCCGGCACCAAGTGGATGTGGTTTGCTCCCTTAGTGTCAGGACTTTTTTAAACCTATGAATAATTTGGAATCAAAACATTTACAAAACTCCTGATTAAATAATTTGAATCCAAACTTTCCATGACATATTGATGCCAAGACAATATCAAGTACCACTTGCATCAAAACAACAAGCACTAATAATAATAATAATAATAATAATAATAATAATAATAATAATAATAATAATAATAATAATAATAATAATAATAATAATAATATTATTATTACTAATAATAATAATGAAAATAATAATAATAATAATAGTATTAATAATAATAATAATAATAATAATGAAAATAATAATAATAATAATAATAATAATAATAATAATAATAATAATAATAATAATAATAATAATAATAATAATAATAATAATAATAACAGTTACATATATAAAGGCATTGCAGCAGCTTCAAGATTATTCGTTTCTTTTCCAAAAATAAATAATTTCAGATACTTTATACCACCAAATCCGGTCTTTTCCGTGATTTTTCACTTTTTCTCAAAACTTAGATCAAAGCTTTACTATGGTCATATTTTTTAAGTGAAAATCTCTGATTGGTGCCTAAAAACACAAAGAGACAAAAAATTTCCCCTCGTAACAAGAATTTCAGGAAGCTTAATTGAGGTAGGCGATGATTTGAAGAATAATATTTCTTCCCTCCCAAGAGCTCTTATTCTTGATGAAATTTTAGAGCTTTATAGAGATGAATAACTCCCATTTTATTTTAAAAAGAATAACCCCACAAAATCCATGTAAAATTAAGTCGAGTATTTGTATCGAATAGAATAACTCTTTATAAATCCCATGTCAAGCGAACTAATTCCAGAAAAAAAGATATTGCAAAGATAAATAAAACTCGGATATTTTTACTGGAAAGAATTTCATCGTAGGTTTGTAAGTAAGATCCAGTATTTTAACTGAACAGAATAAACCCCTCGAAAAGCTTAGTAATTAAAAAACTCACCTTACAGAGAAGAATAACCCCCAGTATTTATAGTGAACAGAAAAACCTCATAAACGTACTAGCAAAGGCGAACTGGCGTGCCCCTGAACGCTGGCCTCTAAAGGAAAATGTATATAAATAAACCGAAAAAACGGTTAAGTTAGGTTACGTTTTCTTTGGTTAGTCGTACATGAAAAATAATCAACACCCCCCTCCCGTATGTATTCTGAAAGAAATATTTCCACTAAACCTCCGGTAAAAATGAAGAAAATTCAGTATACTTGAAAAGGATAAATAGCCTCTTATGAAAGATTATATCAAGATAATGTATCATCAGAAAATACCTTAATATGTTTCAATTTGACCTGTAAAATGGATCAATGAACGACATCCACTTGCTTCTCAGTTGCAAAAAGATCGTGTTCTTAAAATCGCTGAGCTATTAACCGGAGCTAAGAAGACACTAACAGAATATAACTTTTATTAAAAAAATGACATTTAAAGTGTTAGGCAAACTCTGGGAATATTAGCAAAATACGGATTATTAGTACATTGTACACCAAATGAAAATATGTCCAATATGTTACGCGAATCTTCAACGGATCTCCGTAACATTTTCAAGAGGTCAGTGGCCTATAGAGAAGTTGCAGAAGAAGCATCTGTTTACTCATGTTATAGTTATCAAGAGAGAAAAATCCACTGGATTTTATATATCAACAGAAGGGTCGGCAACACAAATTTCTTGGAAATCTCAAGACACTCGCGAATGGCACGTACGTAGCCAAAAATGGTTCCGAATAAATTCAGATGTGAAGCTCTGATATTGCATCACATATCATACGATATCATGCCATGTCACATGATCCTAAACGAGAGAGATCCTACAGACCACAAATAGGAAGCTCTTTGGTAATATTTCATCATTCAAATTCATATTCTCATTTCATGTATATGTGCTTTGTGTTTTATTTATTGTATTCCTATGTCATATTTTAACTGCAATATGAAATGAATTTTATTTCTTGTATAACTTTTTGAAGAAAAAGAGAATAGATTCTGAATGTTCTCCTGTGACTTATCCACACTGATAAAAATTTCATCAGAGCTAAATTGCACTTCTATGAATGTCATGATGCAAATAAATGAACAGGATACATTTCATTAAAATGACATAACAGTGATATATGATGGTAGTGTAGGATCCGAGATGAATATATATTTTGCTATACATTGCATGCCACTAGGCATCAGATATCCCCTTTAAATAACCATCTAAGGGCCTAATCCTGCCATAATTCTAGGTGTTCCATACCTTGACTATTCTTTCGGCCTGTCCATTTCCTATCATTTATCATACCCTTATTACTTTTTCTTCTTGTCAATGTTTTCTTGGTGCCCGGGCCCGAAGGGAGCAATTTTCTTGCCTGCCTCGGTGTCACACATAAAAAAGAATTATGTATATACATGAGGTGTCGCCTCCAGAGATTGTTAGCAAAATGTCATATTGTTCTAACACTACAAGCTTGCAGAGGTTCTGATACAAGCTATGAAAGATGTTAGTAACAAATGCACATGTGAAAATATGTGTTATCATAACAAATAAAGTGTTTGCATAGTACTAAGATCAACTGCAATAAGAATAACAATTCAGTGATTTTACAAAAATATGAAGTAACAGTTTCTGTGTGTAGATTTAGAGACCTAATACATGAAAAATTACAATATGAAAACCTACAAATTAAAGAGAACAAACCTACTAAAATCTTATTATACATTTATTCTTCTCAGTTTAAGATTTCAACATTTTAATAACAATTCCTTGAAAGCAAGTGGGTTAGGTTCACTACTAATGCTTATGTATTACTTTACACATTCTCGTCACCAACATCCATCTCATCTTCTTTACAGATCAAATATTATGAAGTGGAAAATATCGTACCAAGTCTTCAACGCTAATCACAGGCAGTGACAGAAGGAAAAGATCAGATAACTGTCCACACACACCCAGCTGATAATGGTAAACAAAAATCTCCCTATGACGTCAAGATATTCTTTGCCTTTTGGATGGTCACCCACAATACAGAAAATATTCTCTCTTTCTCTCACTTTTTAACCGCTAGAGTCTTTTATTCTTCGTATATTTTAGTTAGTTTTCATATAGTTTAAGTTTATATTTGAATTTAAAAACTTAATTCAGGTATCATCCCTTACTTGAGGTTCATCTAACTATGTAGGGTTGCTGATATTCTAAAGCTTTCCCCATTTCGTTCTAGCTTCTCACCCACGCGATTAATTGCCGAATTCCTCTCCTGCATAATCAACGTTTTACTGACGCACTTCTTGAATCTTTTTCTCAGTTTTCTCTTACTACACTTAGACTCATATTTCCATCCCTGTCCCAGTAATTATGTGAGACTTAACATGTAAATGGATCAAGGCTAGAAGTGATAAAGGCTGCGATATGCAGAGTATCCTTATTTTCAAGGTCGAAGCTATGACATTGAGACTACAAGGTAGGCCCACAACACCGTGGGTGTGAGACCTAATAGCAACTGGATGGCTATGCACAGCGTATCTTCATAAATACCAAAACATTTTAGAATAAAGTTTAAAACTGCTATGGAGGGAGGACTGTACTCCTCAGGAAGGGAGTTTTCATGTCAGACTGCCCCCTGGCCTTAGCGATCTTCAGAACACGAAGTTTTCCCACATGGCCGACCAACGATTCTCCCAACCATGGTGGTGTTCACACCCCTCCCCCCAAAGTAGAAAATGACTTGTAGGAGATATTTATATACCACTATTTACATGCCGACGTCTATACTGGTCTAGGAACTGCTTCCCCATCGCCCGTCACATCCTCTTTGCCTTTCAATGTCGCCCTCACCTCATATGATAAACGTGGTGCCTCTGGAGATTCCACAGGCCTCTCTGGGATACTTTCTGAGGAATCTGTTTGCTCACTTGTAAGTTGAATGATTCCTTTACTGCCACCAGGTTTGTCCCGGCCAGTACCATGGACTTGAAATTATGTAAATGGCTCAAAGTTAGAAGAGTTAAAGCTAGTGACAGTACAGGTACCTTTATTCTTAGGATCGACATAATTAGTGTCAAAACGCCACCAGCTGTACCCACAAGGGTCTAAGAGTACCTCTCAGCTACCTTCTGGAGCTAGGGATTGAGCTCGCTCCACGGAATGCCTATGTTCATTTTACTCTCTTTCCAACATCACTCGTGGCTTGTTTCTGCATTTAATTCAGTCCCCTGTAAATAGGCATTACATTAATCTCTCTCTCTCTCTCTCTCTCTCTCTCTCTCTCTCTCTCTCTCTCTCTCTCTCTCTCTCTCTCTCTCTCTCTCTCTCTCTCTCTCTCTCTCTCTCTCACACAAACACACACACACACACGCACACTCACACAAACACTAATATATATATATATATATATATATATATATATATATATATATATATATATATATATATATATATATATTATATATATATATATATATATTACTTATTCTCTCATATAATATATTAATTCTACAAAATCTCTAATAGATAATATATCTATAAAATTTGCCTCCCTTATGGCAGAAATTGTCAAAATTCCTACCATGATGTTCTCTTTTTCATGATAAAACATTTTCACAATTTACCATACTGTTATCACCCTCATGACATAACATGTAACAATACATTAATAAACACAAAATCACCGCAAAGTACTGATAAAGGAGCAGGTAGGAGTCAATACACAATACAATCAATAAGTCGATGCGCGATATTCCAATACGACAATCTCCAACAATAACCTCCTAACGCAATGATAGCTTTAGTTTCACTTGAATTCCAATGAGTGACAGCTAGCTGTAAATGAAGCTCTAGATTCGATACATGATATGCAGTCTTGTGATATAGAGGAACCGCTGGTGACAACTGAACTTATAACTATTTATATATTACGTTTTACCTATTACATACTATTTTTATTTTTGGACAAAACAGATGTGAGAAAGATATGTTTACCTCAGCATGCGAACATCTAGATAATGAATTTCTATTTCAATCAGGAAAGTGCTGCTTCCTTTGTGATATTCTAGCACTGCTGGGAACAGGTGAAATAATCATTTTTATCTCACAGCTTCTCTCATCGATGTCCAAATTTTTTTCTTACAGATATTCTGAAGGACTGACACCGTTTTCTTTGAACTTGCAGAGAGAGCAGATATTGTTGAACCAGCTCTAAATGACCCTCTGAAACAGAACATAATCTGTGCTTCTTGTGATTACCTAATTGTGATTACCTAATTGTGTTTACGGGAAAGAGCCCAAAGCTCGTATCTTCCCGTCTCCTGATCGCTTCCATTTTATACTTAGTAATACTTATCATACCTGTCCTTAAAACTAGGGATTGAGATAGCATTAACTACCTCCTCGCTTAGCCAATTCCAATTATCAACTACTCTTACACTGAAAAAGTATTTCCTTACATCCTGCAAAGAAGTTTTCTTACGAAGCTTCAAACTATGACCTCTAGTTCTAGAGCCAGCCATATCAAAATATCGATCCCTATCCACTCTGTCATAACCATGAAGGAATTTAAAGACTGTCACCATATCCCCCCCTCACTCTTCTAGCTTCGAGTGATGGTAAGTCTAATTCCCTCAGCCTCTCATCATAACTGAGATTGCGTATTTCTGGCACCAGTTTCGTGGCATGTCTTTGAACTTTTTCAAGCTTAGCTATGTGCTTTTTCAAGTGCGGATTCCAAAAGGGGGCTGCATATTCGAGTTTTGGCCTCACATAGGTTACATAAATATTTCTGAACATTTCCTTGTCCATGTGCCTGAAGGCTACCCTTACATTTGATAAGAATGCATATGCTGCCCTTACTATGCCATTTATATGTATTTCTGGAGACAAATCTGCCAGTATGTTTACTCCTAGATCTCTCTCATTTTCTGTCTCTTGAAGTTGTACTCCAGCCACCGAGTAGTCAAGCTTGGGCCTTCTTGCACTTGTACCCATTCTCATTACCTTACATTTTGAAGTATTGAATTTTATTAGCCACTTTTCTGACCACTCATGCAGATTATTTAGATCCTCCTGAAGTTCTCTACCATTGTTCTCGTTTTTTACTTTCTTCACAATCTTTGCATCATCTGCAAACATATTCATGAATGAATTTACAGACTCTGGTAGGTCATTTACATATACAAGGAACAAAAGTGGCCCTAAAACTGAACCCTGTGGAACTCCACTACTAACTCTTCTCCATTCAGACACTGAGTGTCTTACTCTAACCCTCTGTTCCCTTCCTTCTAAGTATGTTTTTATCCATTCCAAAACATTTCCACCTATTCTAGCCATTGATTGCAGCTTCCTAATAAGTCTCCCATGTGGAACAGTGTCAAACGCTTTCTGGAAGTCTAGGAATATGCAATCTGCCCAGCCCTCTCTTTCCTGTAAGATTTGGCTTACCTCATCATAAAATTCTATTAAGCTTGTTACTGTTGATCTACCTTCTCTGAAGCCATGTTGCCTCACTGACAAAAAGTTGAAGGATTCCAAGTGAAGAGAGATATGTTTCCTTAGTAGTTTCTCCATAACTTTGCAAACTATCCTGGTCAAGGAAACTGGTCTATAGTTCAGAGCCGTATCCCTCCTTCCCTTTTTGAAGATAGGTATCACATTTGCTTGTTTCCAGCATCTTGGAATCTCCCCCGACTCCAGTGACTCCTTAAAAATGATACTTAGTGCCACTGATATTGTGCTTGCACATTTTTTAAGCACATGAGGGGATATGTCATCAGGACCTGTAGCTTTATGAACATCTAAATCCATCAGCGCTTTGCATACCTCTGTGGCTGTAAGGTTGATGTTCTCTAATACCGGCCCTTGAGCTTCTATCACTGCAATCTGAAGGGGTGGGGTATATTCTACTGTAAATACTGACTGAAACTCCTTGTTCAATTCTTTGCAGATCTCTTCATCCGTCTCAGTGATGCTTCCATCCGCTCTCTTTAGCCTTAAAACCTGTTCTTTTACCTTCAGTTTTCCTCTGATAAAGCTGTGGAAAAGCTTGGGATTTTCTTTAGCCTTCCTGGTGATGTCCCTCTCATAGTCTCTCTCTGCCTCTCTCCTTTTACTTAGGTAGTCATTTCTTGCTCTTTTGTAGGTTTGCCAGGCATTTATGTTTTTTCTCCTCCTATACCTTTTCCAGCATTTGTCTCTCCACTCCTTAGCTCTTTTACACCCCATTATCGAACCATTTCTCTCTGGCATGAATTACACCTACTTTGGTGACAGGTATGCAGCAATCTACTATCTTCCCATATTTCTCACAAAAGATGTCATACATTTCTTGTACAGATTTGTTGTAAAATAAGGTTCTCCAGTCAATAACTGTAAAAAGCTCATTCATTTTGATGTAATCTCCTTTCGGATAGTTCCTCCTCATGTCCTCAGTGCCTCTACTCTCAGGAAGAATATCTTCAATGATATACTCCATCAACAACACACAGTGGTCACTCTTTCCAATTGGTGGTTCATACTCAATATTTTCAATATCCAACACATCATCTGTGAACACTAGATCAAGTAGTGATGGTTCATCCCCACCCCTGGCCCTCGTTGGTTCCATTACATGTTGGTGTAGGAAATTCCCTTGTACGCAATCTAGGAATCTTGCCCCGAATGAGTCCTCACCACTGTGTGGGTCAAGATTTATCCAATCTATCTCTTTATAATTAAAGTCTCCCATAATCAAAATCCTACATTTTTTCCCGTGCCATGTTAACAACTGAGTTTATGACTTCAATAGTACCTATATGACTTTCCTCATAAACTTCAAGCCTATTTTGGTTCCTTGGTGGGTTGTATACAACAGTTATTATAATGCTCTCTGACCCAGTATTTATGCGAGCAACAAGAAATTCCTTGAACTCACTTTCTATAGCCAAGTTTATTTCTTCAACTTGAATCCTTTCACTTATGAGCAGTGCTATCCTTCCACCAGTCCTCTCAGATCTTTCAACCCTTAGTATTCTGAAGCCCTTAGGAAAAACTGTGACACTGTTTATGTCCTCACTCAACTTAGTCTCTGTAATTGCTACTATATCTGCCTTACTGTTGTGAATCCTATCTTTTAATTCTACTGCCTTACCAGCTAATCCATCAGCATTTGTGTATAACAATCTTAATGAGGCCCCATCCCCTGATCTTCTGTCATTATCTTCTTTATCTCCCCTTTGTCTGGAAGAACTCTGTGATTGCGTATATATGCTTGTGACTAATTGAAATTCAGTTATTGGATCTGTATATATTTTTCTTCTTTGTAAAACCATTATTTTCACAAGAGACATGAGGGATTAATATATACTCTCCTCATAGAAGCCTTACACCGTGATTATAACTCTCCACCACAGACCACATAGGTCATTTATTATGACCCCTGATCCTGCTGCTGTGATGACAAGGGCTAACAAACGAAGGGCAACACTAACTCCATCATATCCCCAAGTGACTCTGATGAAGGAAAAAGGTAAGGCCATCGTTACAGAGAGTTGTAGTCTTGACTTCATTTAAGAAGCCACGGAACTACCGAACGGTGATTAGCATGGCAGAAAGTACTAAGTAAAATGAACTCTCTTCGGTTGAGGGCACACTATTAAAGGCTAAAATAAATAAATATATATATAAATTATATGAATGAATTAATAATTTGGTAAATAAAACTTCTACTTAGCCACAGAGGTATAGCTTTGCGGTGCCAATGCAAAAGACATGCATAAATAGGCTTAATTAGAGAAGTAATTAGATGAATAAAGCGTCCATCTTGCGGCACGTTCATTTGCTGCTGGTAGGAAAATAAATAAGTAAATTAAATAATTGCCTAATTGACATAAATAAGTATATAAATAGATAAATAAATAAATAAACAAATAAATAAATAAATAAATAAATAAATAAATAAATAAATAAATAAATAAATAAATATGCAAACAGATAAATAAGGATATAAATAGATGATATACATTTTCACTTTCAAACAAATGTACTTTGCATATGTGGTATTTGATACTACAAAGTTATGATAAAAACATCGCGGTGGTAAAGTGTGAATATCAGTTTCGTTACCTTTGCAGTGAGGAAAATGGGAAAATAGGAAAATATCTTCATATTCCTATTGTAACATGAACTTCCCAAAGAAATTCCGATTCCTAAAGTGAAATAACTAAACTAAATAATGACCAAAAAGTGACCCTTCGATACTGACAATCATATTTTCAACAACAAGAATTCCATATAAAAAAAATGAAACACGAATACAATCTTCACGTAAAAGAAACCTTTCGAAAAGGAACATCCAAATTCTCAGACTGTATTTGTAAAATGATGAGGAGATAGGAAAAAAGAAAAGAAAATGAAATGTCCACCTGCTGTTTGAATTAAATTCACAGCCCTCAGGCATTCTTCCAAATTGGAACAGCATTAATTTACAGACTGCATATGTACCAATGCAAATGAAAACGAGTTGAATTCGGTGTCAGTTCAACATTCCAACATTATTGATCTACATCAGAGTGCCTGGAATACACCATTATAATCGCAAAACCTCATTTGTATGCCAACGCTGGAGGCTAGACTAGGAATGGTGTGAGTAGGAATAGTTTTTTCTCTTGGATAGACAAGTAATGACTTTCCACGTGCTTCCAGTGACATGTGTTCAGCACTCGTGCTCAGAGGAGTGCCATAGCAGAGTGACATACATACCGTATTAATGGAGTGACATCATAATGTAATAACAACAGGTTAGGTTAGGTTAGGAAACCTCTATCTATACACAAGAGGCATATTCCACCTAATAAGGGGATGGCTGAGTCAAAGCAAAATAAATTAACTTCTTGCTAGAAGAAAATATAGAGGAGGGGATTCCCAATCCCCTCGTTCCGCCCCATTTGGTCGAATTTTTCAGTTTTCAGAAGAAAACAGAGGAAGTATTCTTGCCCCCCCCCCCTTGAAACAGATCTATGAACTTTATCTTCTTTGTTATGTGTCAACTCTTGTATTCGAACCCAGAGTTGTGCAATATAAACATTTAACTTATATTTAATGTTAATTTATTTGAGTATTTAATTGTAAATATGTTGATTCCGAATTCAGATAAATGAATGTGTGTCTTGTAGTGTATTTTAAGCTGCTACTGTCTCAATAGACATCGTTAATATAAAAAAAATCAAAAAATCATCAGAAGAATCAAGAATTTCTGACATGGACTATATAACGGAGTAACTCTCTCTCTTTCTCTCTCTCTCTCTCTCTCTCTCTCTCTCTCTCTCTCTCTCTCTCTCTCTCTCTCTCTCTCTCTCTCTCTCTCTCTCTCTCTCTATCTATCTATCTATCTATCTATCTATCCATATATATATATATATATATATATATATATATATATATATATATAATATATATATATATATATATATATATATATATATATATATATATATATATATATATATATATATATATATATATATATATATATATATTAAAGCTGAACGAACAAACAAGGGAAAAAACCTCAGATAAAATCAAATCAAACACCAAGAGGCCAGACAGTCGACAGACTTAAAAAAAAAAAAAAGACTAACATATACAGTCAGGCCTTTAAGATTTGCAGAGCTAGTAGGCAAAAACAATATAGAAGAATGTACGCTCTCTCTCTCTCTCTCTCTCTCTCTCTCTCTCTCTCTCTCTCTCTCTCTCTCTCTCTCTCTCTCTCTCTCTCTCTCTCTCTCCTCTCTCTTAAAAACGCAGGTTCAAAAATATAAGAAAAGGTTCATTACAAGTACAGCACTGTCAATGAGATTTTAACGAGGCCTTCATGAACTTCTAATGTGTTTACCAGAAGCGTTCGCTGCTACTCATCGTCTTGTTTTCGAGATTGAACAAGAGAAAGGGAGACATATATACGAATATGACGTAGAGAGTCAAGACTTTATCAGTATTATCTGCTAAGTGCAAAAACAAAAAAGAAAATAGTCATCGTCCACATTTTTAAGGTAGAGAATATGACTAGTTGTCACTGGTAAAATGTCAACAGACAAGGCACTGTGCCAAGCCCATTGTCACATGTTGCTAAGTGGGCATTTGCTGCGAATCATAAAGGACACCTCCACATAGCCATATAAAAAGAAACCGTTCCCTACAGGTAAATATTAGTGATTACACAAGTTGCCCCAAAGGTCAACAAGATATTTACAAATATCATAACATTTCTGTATTTTAATACAATTTAAACCAGTATTTCATGACCTTGTGTCTTTGTTCAATTGTGAATTTCAAGTTGTGTAATCTTTAAAATTTCAAATGTTAATCTAAATTCTGAAGAAAGAAGAAAAGCCTAATTATAAAAAAATAATATAAAATAATTTTTAATTGACTGGTTACTCTTGGGGTATCTTGTACATATATAGCACTGTTGTATTAATTACCAATAAAACTAAACCACCCAGAAAAAGCCAAACAACGTGTTCCAACCTTTAAAAATATAAACCCGTTTCAAAATTTGTATCTTTACCAGTATCTACAAAGGAAACTTCAAAATTATTATTATACATCAATTCTGAATGGTACAAGATAAACATTCAAACAGGCAGCAAATATCGCACAGAACCCGAGGCACATTTCAAAAGTAAAGCTGTAACAATATCCAAAAATTACACAAACTAGTTGAACTATCTAGTTTGCAATTATATCATAATCTTTCATTCTTCTTTTTTATAAATTTTTCCATTTTCATAATATTCCGTTCTAAAAGGTAGTAGCCGATGGTTAACACTCTAGATGTGAAGATACAAATCTCTATTTGGGGTTCAGTCGTCATCCAGAGTAACTGAATCATCATGGAATCAAAAATCTCCTCAAATCCCTCCAGTCATGGGCCTTACCTCCATATTTTGTACTCGTGGTTTATATTGTTTATTGTAACAAATCACCAACTCTATATAATTTAGTTCCGTCTCCATGTCCACATTATATTAAATACTAAGTATACTTAATATAACCTCCTAACACATCTTGAATAGAGTAAGGACAATTATGGAGGCGCTTTTATCAGGCGAACAAATCTCTGGTGACTGATCGCTGACAATTGCCCTCATCGGACAAAAGCCCCAATAAAGAGAAAATTAAGAGAAAGCAAAACTATTGGAAGGAATAAATACTAATAAAATTATTTACTTTCAAGAATTATATACTTATATCATCAATAATTGTGCCACCAAAAGTGCACAGTATGGGCTATGCCTCTCCAAAACTCCAAAACGTGGCTGCTCTCGAAGAATTGTTTGATGTTTGCTAATCTGACTATGTACGCATTGAGCTCCCGATAATATTGCGTT
>JAXCGZ010021676.1:25000-34614 GCA_037179515.1 Halocaridina rubra | reverse complement strand
TATATATATATATATATATATATATATATATATATATATATATATATATATATATATATATATATATATATATATATATATATATATATATATATATATATATATATATATATATATGACCAAATTATTTAATTTTTCCCTTTCGTCTGCAATTATTCACCTTAATATACAAGACAAATATTCATTTGTATCTAATTAATGGACACGCGTCTTTTCGTTCTAGGCTGAAGGTAATCTTATGTGAATTATTTGTCGAAACCAAAATTTGCATTCTCTATATTTATATTAAATGTTATTCAGAGAGACATAAGATCCTCCATTTTCATAGAAATATTGTTTGTGTCAGCGTATTTCAGAATTAGCATAGTAGTATAGAGAAATCAGTGTTTACCGTTCAAACATAATTCTTCTTGTAAGAAAGCATTCGAATCATAAGAACTTTTCCTATATTAACTTTCCAGTGAATATGAATATTAATTCGAATTTGAAAGCTTATAAGCCCCTTTACTATAATGAAAGTTAATATTCATCGTATAAGACAAATACACGTTAGTTAGCACATCGGTTTTCTTTGCTTTGGCAATAGTGGATCGATGGGTCGGCTCTCCGTTTTGTCGGCAACGACGTTAGCTTTCAGTGTTCTCGCAGCTGTTTCAGAGCTGCGGTGCTAGTCGTTGTGGGAGAGTCTCGCATTTCTGTATCAACTTGGTGCCTTCGTGTAACACGGTGAAAATGACAGGTTTAGTAAAAGAGGAGGACGTTGGTAAAGAGGTAGCCGAGAATGTTGGTCAAGCCTATGGCGAATGGTTTATCAGTTACATGAAAATATTTAGCCGTAGGATGTTGGAATGGTTCCTGGTATACATGTTCGGGTACTACGGTGTGAGTTTTGGATGGCTGATGGCTCCTCTCTTCTTCCTCGTCTTGAGGGACAAGAGAGCTAAGGAGAAGAGGATCAAGTTCGATATTATTCGCTCCATAGCCAATGCTGACGAAAAGGATATTTTGCAAGAATTTCAGAGATTCGCTAATCTTCCCTCATGGGTGAGTGCTACGTTCCTTGTACTTTGTACGGAGTGAGGGGGCGTTGGGGTTGGGGGTATGCGGAAAATAATTTGGTTTTTACAAGGTCAAAGGGATCGGCAAGGGGGCGTGGTTCATTGCAGATATCCATACCCTGAAAATTGACTTAAATATGGTTGTTTTTATAGAGAACCGTTTTGGTAAATGTTTACGTTCACCAGTCAGGAAGGAATTTTATGATCTTTATTATATGCTATATTAGGTTTGGTTGGCTTGTTCAACCCCGGTCTGGAAATTATATTTTGATGGTGTTTTTCTTAGGTCCAGACATATGCTTCATTGTTTTAGTTTCATTTTACTTATTGAGGAATGAAATTAAACATTTGATCACGATGACAGTCATCCCCATATATTTTCCCTTTTAAATTGTTAGATTTACAAGTCGAGTATTATAATTAAAAAAAGATATTGAAGTCCAGTTGCTAGATTTGATTACTATGCAAACATTGGTACCTTGTTCTCCCGTCCGTCTATTGTCACTCGTCAGACGGATTGACAGTTGATGGCGGCCGTTTCCATATAAAGCACAAGGATATATTTGTACTTTCACACCTCGTTTTAGGAATAAATATAATGAAAAGTATTAAATTGTTTGGTTAAGTGACCCAACCTCAGATTAGGAAACTAGTTCTGAAATTTCGTTTGAGATAGTTTTTCAGTTATATCTTTTATTTCACTCTTTGGGGATGTGAAAGTAAATTTTTACCTGCACAAACATAGCACACAACCAAAGTTTGTACACACATGCACACACACACACACACACAGGGCAGCATATGCTTTCTTATCAAATGTAAGGGTAGCCTTCAGGCACATGGACAAGGAAATGTTCAGAAATATATGTGTGACCTATGAGAGGCCAAAACTTAAATATGTAGCCCATTTTTGGAATACGCACTTGAAAAAGCACGTAGCTAAGCTTGAAAATGTTGAAAGACATGCCACGAAACTGGTGCCAGAAATGCGCAATCTCAATTATGATGAGAGGCTGAGGGAATTAGACTTACCATCACTCGAAGCTAGAAGATTGAGGGGGGGATATGGTGACAGTCTTTAAATTCCTTCATAGTTATGATAGAGTGGATAGGGATCGATATTTTGATATGGCTGGCACTGGAACTAGAGGTCATAATTTGAAGCTTCGTAAGAAAACTTCTTTGCAGGATGTTAGGAAGTCCTTTTTTTTTTAGTGTAAGAGTAATTGATAATTGGAATTCGCTAAGCGAGGAGGTAGTTAATGCTAACTCAATCCATAGTTTTAAGGAGAGGTATGATAAGTATCACTAAGTACAAAATGGAACCGGTCAGGAGACGGGAAGATACGAGCTTTGGGCTCTTTCCCGTAAGCATAATTAGGTAATCACACACACACAGAGTAGCAGTAGTCATTTTACAGTTTTTTCCGGTGTTACGTCACGGACTCCCTTTTCTAGCAAGGGCTAGGACGGTTGCCTTCTTGCGAAGGATTTTTGGCAGATGTAATCCTTACGCTGAGTGCATGCCTTTGCTAACCTCAGACCGTGACGGGGCGCGAACCCTCGACCTGACACCTCAGAGTCGCGGGTTGAGCCACGGATTACTATTATTAAATTCATTTTCATCAGAACGTGTTCACTATTAGAAAGAAAATTGGGAAAAGTTTATTCCAATTTTTGCGTAAGCTAGGTGTTAAGAATTATTATAAGTCATTTTTTCCAGCGTAAATCGGGCCTAGAACTCTGTTTTCGCAGTTTAATTTGTTACATAATCTTTGCTTGATAAACGCTTCAGAGATATAGAGGTGGTTTTCAAACAACTTAGTTGAATGTATATTTCCACTATTAACATTTTGGTGTTATGTAGTCTACTGCACTAGCCTATCTGTAGTTTAATATACCGTAACCTAACCAGCTGATCCTAACTAATTAGCCAAAATAACCCAGTCAGGTTAGGTTAAATCAAAGCCGAGTGGACTATTGATGGATAGGCAAAGTAGACCGTACACTATTATAGCACCAACATATTTTAGTCTCTCAGCCTGTTACGTCTATTGTCATTTAGATAATTCGTATATTCTGTTCCCATTATTCGGATCTCATGAAGAATTGGAACCTGACTCTCATCAACAGCGACCAAATGAAGATTAGCGACCTCAGCTATACTCCAACAGTAGAGGAAAGACTTTCTTTTTTCAAAGTACATAATCAACCATAAAGTAAAATATAACTTACATTAGGGATTTGTAAGCAAAATATTGTTATATAAACAAATTAATAAAGAATAATCTAACCTAACCTACCCTTTGTCAACAGCGACTCTGAAGGTTATGGACTGATATTAAAGCAACGTTTATTTCAATTTAAACAGTTAATTATCCTTGAAGTTGTTTTTATCAAATCAATTATCTATAATTTGCGTTTGGCCCTTATCAACAACGACCAGGTGAAGATTACGGATCCCAAATTTACCCCAACTGCAGAATTAGGACTTATACAATTTGCAGGTCCTAATTCATCATGAGCTCCATTATACTTAGATACCTAAACTACTAATACACAACGCAAAACACACTTAGAGTGACTAACAAAGATAAAGCGTAATTGTCATTGCTTAGCAATTGTGTAACATATATTGGCCTAGTAAACAAATCCACTGGTGTATATATATATATATATATATATATATATATATATATATATATATATATATATATATATATATATATATATATATATTACAGCCTTCAAAATATCACATTGCATGAAAATTTCAAAATCGATTTATTCTCAGTTAAGTATGTATATTTTGTTACTCTTTAACTCGTTTCATGTTCAAAGAGGAGGTCTGAAAACCTAATTCAGAGAGTGAAGAAGGTTCTTAAGCCATTTTGTTCCTCAGTTACAAATTCACTAGTTCCTCTGTAGAGGATCTTTGCCTTGAGGACTTGTTCCTCCTACAACAGTGAAGACTAATGGAACTAGATGATCAATACTCTGCGTAGGTTGCCTATTACTGAAAGTAAATGGATCAGATACTGCTTTCGGTTTGAGAAGAAAAAGAGGACTTTATCATCCGCTAAATTTATGTGTTTTATTGGAGGTATTACCAGGGTTGAATATTGCTCTCTCCTCAATTGATTATAGTAAATTGGTTCGAATACCTTAGAGACTTCTTTGAACTTAAATTTACAAGGTTTCACGTCATAACATTTTTCACAGGGGCATCTCTTAATGCTTTTAAAATGCTGTTAGAAAATTTCAGGTGTATTACTCTTTTTCTTTGTAATTACATTTTTATTTACGAGTTCTATTAGTCTAAGCTTAATAATGTTTTATATTTTGATGACGTGTGTGAGATTTTCCTTTAACCACACACCTTTTTTTTCTTCTTCTAATGAGGTTTGATAGAGCTAAGTATTCTTACCAATAAAATTATCCATCTGCTCTTCCAGAATCCAGATCCTCACCTTAAAACTCAAAAACATTTCCCCTTTAACGGTATTCAGGGCCAAATCTAAGGAATGTAATAGACCGCGATCCTCAATTTCATTTATGGAGTATTAAGTCCCGCGTTCATTTTCACTCGGTGGCTCATATTTTGGTAAATTATTATTATTATTATTATTATTATTATTATTATTATTATTATTATTATTATTATTATGAAACAGATTACTTCATATATATTGGCTATGCATGTTGGTGAGCTGCGTAACTTGGGGGAGGGGAAAGCGGAAGGAATTTCAATATCTCGTGTTTCGATAAGTTCAAGATATAAGTAGGTACTTTCTTGTTACCTCATGTTACTGCGGCGTAGCTCAAACGTTAACTCAGCATATCATTTCTTCCACATTTTCGAGTGGCTGTATTGCTTTCTTCTTATATTTAAATTTGTAAAGGGTAGTTTTCAGTATATTAATAATAATAATAACAATAATGTACTACTACTACTACTACTACTAGTCTTGTTTTGAGTGAATTTGTCCGTTAACCTCTGCTGTTAAGAAGAATAATAAGTACAGATGAAAGTGAAGTAGAAAAGTCTTCATCTCATACGTTGCCTTTCGTCTACCTTCATTGTCTTTGTTTCAGGACAAGAAAGGAACCGAGGAAGAAGGGGACTCGCCAGGGTCACCTTAAGCTACACTCGGGAATACTCACAGACTTCATTCTAACACAACTACATGCAGAATGATGACTCTTTTTGTTGTTGTTGTTGTTTACTCTTTAACCGTACTAAAAGAAAATAATGATAATTTCCTTTGTTATTTGTTATAATGGGAATTTGCATTAAATTATATGCATGGCAGAGTTTTCTGTCAAAGAGAATTTACAGAGGAAGTGGTAGTGCGGTATCCGTCATGTCACTGGTTGGCCATGGCAGTAGACTACCCTATGTAAGAGAATTTATAAATAATAATAATAATAATAATAATAATAATAATGAAACAGATGGAATATTCAAGTGTATGGGGGTGATGTGATATTCAATAATTGTAAATATAGATTATACGGTGCTACTTTGGCTTATTATCTACTAGGAAAGAATATCTACACCGTAGATATTCTAGCGATAAACAGCACGTACATAGGCTAAAAATGCTAAATAGAGGTTAGGTTATTGATCACAATATAAAGTGTACATCGTATACCAAAGTAGATTCATGACACGTTGATAACAAGCTAAGTTAAGGTCACGAAGTTAAGATGTACTTTATTTTTATATTTTTTTCGTTGCTTAAATGGGCTTTTCCCACCATTTTAGACCATATTAACAGTTCAGTTTGATTAGTATATATATATATATATATATATATATATATATATATATATATATATATATATATATATATATATATATATATATATATATATATATATATGCGCGTCATTTAGACGTTAACCTTGGAGAAGGTTGGGTCGCAAGGTTAACTTGACTTGTTGCTAAGTTATAAGTTCCGTGAAGATTATTAACTCCAGATAATGAGGCGTTTATTTTGGTTGGATGCTCGTCACAAAGGGATTCTTATGTGAAATGGTAATTCGTAACTTAAATTTAGAACATAAATTGATCTCATAGGATATTCATATATTTCGATACACGATTTAACGTATTTGAAAATAAATTTTAGCGTAGCTTAATTATTGTTTTTATTATTATTTCGTTATTGTTTAGCTGTGACAGAAGTAGATGGTGTAACTTCCTTGTCTTTGCTCTGAATTCATTTTCAGTCGCACTGAGGTATTTCTATACCAAGAAACCTGTAAATGACTAACTCATCGCCAATTTTAACCATGATGTCATTTCGTCCTTGCCACATCTCGTTAAGTCTTCTTTTAATTCCATTCATGTCAGTATTTTGATTGATAAAGAAGATTAGTGTTGGTGCATGTAGTGTATGTATGCTTAGGGTCGAGTTGCTGTTATTTTCCTCCAAGGTTTTTGTGTACAAGATTGAACTAAGAATCACGTGTGGTTATGGGAAGGGAAGCGAGTGACGCGTTAGGTAGTGGGTGGCAAAGGTGAGGAAAAGGATGTTCAATTGCGATTTTAACTTTTTCTGTGAAATGAACTTCGTGATAGAAGATAATTATATTGAGAATAGTTTACTTTTAATGATAATGCGTAGCTGTTGATGTTCGGGGCTGGAAGAGCATGGGATTGTCCAGGCTCTCGTGGAATTCTGGATATTCTGGGATTCAAGGTTGTTTGTTGTAATGAAGTTCAGCCCCTCATGTTTCTCGATCACTCTTTGCGTGGGAAGACTAAAAGGGCGTTGGAAGAAATTTGAACACTTCCTAATGCTGTAACTGTTACTGATTGAGTTAATAATGTAATCTTAGATGAGAAAAAACTATCAATCGAAATTTTGGTATGAATTGCTAAAATTTTTCAAACTTTGTATTATCGCAATGATAATATTGCTATTCATAAAAAAAATGAAGTCTCCTTCCACTGCAGTTATCTGATGACTGTGAATAATACCATACTTTAAAGTCCTTTACATATATATAATATTTTCATACATGAATTCATACGTTAAGACATATTTTTAGATTTATTTTTCTATATAAAATTTGCATTTGTAAAAGGGTCAGTCGGGGATATTCATTTTATAAAGCTTGTAAATACTTTCATTATTACAATGCCATTGTAATCAAGAAATACATTGTTTTCATTGCATGCATTACGGACATTATTTTTTTTTTTTTTTTTATAAAACTGATCAAACCCTGTCTAGTAATAACATAATAGCACCCCACGTGTGATACATATCATGTTATAAGACTATTTGCAAGCACACAGCAGAAGGGTCTTCCTTTTTAACCTATGCCTAATACAGTATATTAATAAATCGTTTTCTTAGGTATGTTCTAAGTTAGAAATTTGCATTCTTTATTTTTTCAGTGCCCTCTACCTAGCTTCTTGTTTTTTTTTTTTTTCTAATCTCGTTATTCCTTCTCTCTCCAGATCAATGTCTTCATTCTTCCAATTTATGGCTTTCCACATTCCTCTCTAAAATTGATATCTTTGCTGGCGCTGATTCTCAGCTTTTTTTTAATTTATTTTTTTGCACTCACTTTCTTTATTATTATTATTATTATTATTATTATTATTATTATTATTATTATTATTATTATTATTATTATTTCTTTCCTAGTAGTAGAACCATCGGTGGTGGTTAGTGTGTGGCTTTGCAATCTTGTAACTTTTGAAGCTTTCTTCCTGTTTCATAACGTGGCAGCTGAAGCCAGTTTTAATGATTCTTCATTCTTAGCAAGCTGTACAAGAAAATTCATTATTTCTTTTTATGCGGTTATATTACTGTAAATATTGGCAAACTGTTTAGATAATATTCCGCGAAACAATAGGAATCATTAAGCGTTACCCTTGTCATATGCAAAGGACTACTGCCTAGGAATACAGTTACTGCATTTAACGTGAGCATAATAATGGGCTATAAGATATTCCGTTGTGTATTTTGGGGTTGTATGTAGTAAGTTTGAGAATTCTGTATTTTAATTTTTTTATTTAAACTTTATTTCCATTTTACAATGGGTATTCGTCAGCCAGGACACGCCCCAACCCCCCACTGTGATGTCCACCCACAGCAGTTCCTGCCAGTAAACAGCTTAAACTCTCGGTCAAGTTTGTGTCCAGTGTATGTAGGTATTTGCAGTATATTTCTAACAATTTACACTCGTAACATATCTCAAGTTGCATAACACCAGTGGAATGGAGAGTTCAGCTGCATCCCTAGAATCAGTAAATACTATTCGTAAGAGCAAAATTGGATTACGCAACTAAAGTAATAAATAACATCACCCCATACATTCAAAATGAGGGATATGCCCGTATATAGTGTGGCAGTTTTGCAAATGCTGCAGAAAAACTGTCACTGCTGTTTATACTTGTTTTAAATGGAGATTTTGAGGCGAACCTTTTCTTAACGAGCGGTCAGTTTGTGTGTGTGTGTATAACAAGTCCACTTTTCGTTACGTTGATTATATGTAGGTATAATATCATGTAGGTTTGCCGATGTCTGCCCTCTTATTTCTGAAATCGAAATCGATATATGTTAGGCTTTTATTTCTAAGCATTATAGATTATTTTTATTTTTTGGCTTTCTTCTTTACATTATTATGATAAACTATATTTTTCGTTCGCTCTTGCCGCTAGAACTAAAGACAATAAAAAAGTCTCCGCATACTTGCTTTGATAGAAAATAGATATGACAAGTAAACCACTTCCTTGTGTTTTATCTAAAATCTTACAATGGAAGGGTCTCAGATTGTGACAAGGAAATGGAGATCAACTCTTCGATCTTTTTATTTTGTTTCTTTTGTGGTGCATAATAGGGCTTGAACTTTTAAGTGTGAGAGAGAGAAGTGGTATCAAAGAGGAAAAGGGGAGGGGGGGGGGAAATGGATTAGGGCTTACTGGTTGCTGTCGTGTGCTAGGCTCTTCAGAGCTTGGATATTGTAATGACCTAGTTGTACTTACGAGAAAGAGCTCCACGCTCGTAACTTCCCGTCTGCTGGTCGGTTCCATTTTGTACTCAATGATATTTACCATACTAGTCCTTAAAACTATGGATTGAGTTAGCATTAACTACCTCCTCGCTTAGCCAATTCCAATTATCAACTACTCTTACACTGAAAAAGTATTTCCTTACATCCTGCGAAGAAGTTTTCTTACGAAGCTTCAAACTATGACCTCTAGTTCTAGAGCCAGCCATATCAAAATATCGATCTCTATCCACTCTTGTCATAATCATGAAGGAATTTAAAAACCTTCACTATATCCTCAAGATTCTTCTAGCTTCGAGTTGATGGTAAGTGTAATTCCCTCAGCCTCTCCTCATAACTGAGATTGCGTATTTCTGGCACCATTTTTGTGGCATGTCTTTCAACTTTTATCAGCTTAACTACGTGCTTTTTCAAATATTCCAAAAGGGGCTACATATTCAAGCTTTGACTTCACATAGGTTACATAAATATTTCTGAAAATTTCCTTGTCCATGTGCCTGAAGGCTACCCTTACATTTGCTA
>JAXCGZ010021676.1:10000-20000 GCA_037179515.1 Halocaridina rubra | reverse complement strand
GGGAACCAAGAAAGCATTGTGAAGAAAAAGTAGCAGCTCAAGGACAAGGCATAAAAGATAAAAGGATACAGTAAGGAAAAGACATACAGAAAGAATAGACAAATGAAGGCGTATAGATCTGGCAGGATTAGGCCCTGGGATGATGACAGTTCAGTTTTTGAAATAAGAAAGTTTAGTGAAGACAGGAGGAAGAGAGGCCCAGCCAGTCTGGAAGTGGTGGAAGGAAAGAAGCAGTCACTGCACTGAACAATTCGTGAGCTACAAATTTCCACACAGTACCTCTGCTGAGAGGTCTTTGTGTGTTACATGGTCTCGCCATCGGTGGAGGGATTCGACTCCTCATATCATCAGAGCATCAATGGAAGTAATACCAGTAGAAAAGAGAAAAAGATGATACCTTTTAGTGAAGAAAAAGATTCAAATCTATCTTGGAGATAAATATATGTATATGAAGAAGCACCTCAGATGTGTGAGCAGTATTCTAAGCAGGGACAGATAAGGCCTTTATAGATTTTTAGTAGTTGGGAAAAAGAAAGGTGATTACAAAAGCGTAACAGCATACCCAATCTCTTTAGATGCAGTTTTAGAATTTGATTTTTGTGATTCTTCAGACTAGTTAGAGGCTATCTGACTGCTTAATATGTTAATAGAATTAAAATGATAATTTTCTTCTGATTTCAAAGACAATAGAGTTTTCGGGAGGAGAAGCAGATTACAACATGTCCTGAAACTATGTCTTGGTCATTGATTATTACTAAACTTTAGGTGTCTCACTCGGATACTCGGAGTTGAAAGTTGAAAGGAGTGATTTAAGACTGATTTCATCTAGCAGACAAAGGTCAAGAGGAGAAGGCAGAGGAAACGTAAAGGGTAGAATCGTCGGTAAAGGAGTGGTGAAGAGAGGAGGTTAGGGGTCTGAAGATGATGATTGATGAAGAGATGGAACAGTATGTGAAAGAACAGAGCCCTTTGAAATACAAATGGTACCTTGGAATAAGCTAGCTGTTGCTCCGTCAACAGCCACAGATATGAAATGGTTTCATAGAAAACTAGCAATCAGAGAACAGAGAGAAGGGGCACAGCCATAAGCAGAAATTTTGACTAACAAAGCCTTGTGCCTTACTCTGCCAAAAGCTTTAGAGACATCAAGGTCGATGACAAAGAATTCCTCGTAGTTCCAAAGTGCAGATGACCATACATGAGATAGGACATGAGGTCACCAGTGGCTCTTGCCTTACGGAAGCCTTACTGATTGTCATATATTAGCGACTTAGACTCTGGATGTTTCAAGAAGTGATAAATGAACAAAGTTTTGAATGCTTTAACAATAGATGTTAAGGCAATTGACTAATAGTAGGAAGGAATAGAATGGTCATCCTTCTTTGGAACTGGTTGAACTAGAGCGAACTGCCAAGATGAAGGATAAATACTTATTTAGAGAATGTTTAAAAAAAAAAAGACGACAAAGTACCGGAGCCATTGCATATGCAAACTCCTTAAGGAACCTTGCAATACCATCGGGTCCGAATGCCTTGTTCGTCTTCAGGAAGCGAAAAACCCTACAGCCATTGTGTATAGAAAGAATAAGGGTAGGGATAGGGTTAGATGAAAATAGTACAAGGGACAGGTGCACTGGAATTACAGAAGAGTTAGCTGAAAATGAGCTAAAGAGTGACTTTGTCAGTGGCAGATCAAGCTATGAAACTGTAAGGACCTTTGAGAGGGGGAAATCTTAAGAGTTTCAGGAGTTCTTGGAAAGCTTTTTGGGTAAGGACCAGAAACAATATCAGTCGGAGAGGAGTTCCGGTCATCAACTTTCTTTCTAAGAAGGAAGCTTTTGACGTACAAATCTGACCAGAGCCACTATTCCTAGCTGTAATACAAGCAGACGGCGTTAAAACAAAAGAAGAGCCTTGATAAGGCTTTGTATCAACTTTTATTTAAATCTAGTTTTTCCCTGTTAATAAGACATAATTGGTTGCTTTTACAGGTCATACATTTTTTTAAAGTAATTTAACAAGCTTTTATTTAACCTTTCGTTGAATACGTCACACAAAAGAGACTATCGTATTGCCATTGAATAATATAATTTTCAACACACTCTTATTTTAATATTTCAGACATATTTCCCGTGAGCATTGTAATTAGTAAGAATTGTCTATTTCATTTTAATCTTTTTCATTTTTCCCGGGAACAGCGTAATCAGTAAAGATGGTCTCTTCATTTTAATCTTTTGTATTGTTTTGGTTGTGTACAGTAACACTGGTAACAAATGTAATCTTGTATGTTAATCATTTGAAATGTTGATCCCGCACTCTGTCGTATTAAGAGATGCTTATCTTGACATATAGTAATGTAATCAGTAAAGCTTGAGGATACATACACGTGATCATTCTAAACATTGAATATACATGACATTAAATATATCTTCTCTTCGTTATCATTCCCATTACACTTTATAACATTTTAACTATTAAATGTTAGGTATTTTATTATGTAATATTTAATATTATTCATAACCAATTGATCTTTGAATGAACAATTCATATTGTAAAATATACTATCATTACTCTCTTTTGCGCTATGTTTTAAGTCTTCAATTATAAAAAATTAAATGAAAATTTCGTTGTGTATTCTCATGTCAGTGCCAATCTAAAGCTGGCATGTGGGTGCCACTATTGTAACAGACAAACCTTTCAAGAAAGCTGGCATGTGGGTGCCACTTAAGTAACAGAAAAGCTTTTCAAGAAAGCTGGCATGTGGGTGCCACTTGAGTAAGAGAAAAGCTTTTCAAGAAATCTGGCATATGGGTGCCACTTGAGTAACAGAAAAGCTTTTCAAGAAAGCTGGCATATGGGTGCCACTTGCGTAACAGAAAAGCTTTTCAAGAAAGCTGGTTTTTGGGTGCCACTTGAGTAAGAGAAAAGCTTTTCAAGAAAGCTGGCATATGGGTGCCACTTGAGTAACAGAAAAGCTTTTCAAGAAAGCTGGTATGTGGGTGCCACTTGAGTAACAGAGAAGCTTTTTAAGAAATTTCTCGCTCCATATTTATAACCATGACTGGAAGGTCAAATGTGTCATAGATGACGAGGCAGGATGTGTCCTGTCCAACTTTTTTATTTTTTTATTTTAGGTTATCAAATGTACTATTATTACCTCTTGCAGTCATGTAACTGATATATAAGTGACTCGTGAAGGGAATTATGCTTTTTATTTAATTTAATCTATTTTTTTCCTATTTTATTTAAATTGCATATTGAATTCTATGTTTTGGGTTTGCAGTTGAACTCTTTATTTAAGATAAATCTCTCTCTCTCTCTCTCTCTCTCTCTCTCTCTCTCTCTCTCTCTCTCTCTCTCTCTCTCTCTCTCTCTCTCTCTCTCTCTCTCTCTCATGAACACACACGCACACACATACACGCGCACGCACACACACACACGCACGCACGCACGCACGCACGCACGCACGCACGCACGCACACACACACACACACACACACACACACACACACACACACACACATACACACACACACACACACACACACACACACACACACACAGTTATCAAGTTACTGCCGCCTTTACTAGATAATATATTGTCTTTGTTGATATGAAAGAGTAGATTTAAAGATTTTTCCTCCGGATGTAGCTTCCTGTCGGGAGATATACTGACTCCGACTTTATTCTTTTATGCCGTGTTTGCGACAGAAAAACATTGAATTTTGGCACTGTGTATAGGAGGGCTTAAGGTTGAGTTCCCTTTGGTTGTCAAGTTATCATTGATGACAGGAAGCTCGATACAACAACTGCATTTTAAACCAAGCCTAAAGAGAACATCATTTAACAATGTCCATCGCCTTTCCAGTCAACTGCGCGTTGTTTATATATGATATTGTGAAACAGTAAATAGCCCTTAATTGAGTATAAACATATCCGTTAACGAGCTTGCAATGCAGCTGAAGACTGTTTTTCGCTTTTTCATGTAAGGCCACCCTTGTTTGCCTGAGGCTTCCATGACCCCATGCAGCTCTGTTGACAAAAAGGTGTGCAAACACACTACACTCAGGTATATTGCTTCATGCAACATGACCTGTTATCTGAGTGTGTGTGTGTGTGTGTGTGTGTAACAGGTTGTATTCCTTTTTGCCGAACAGGGTTGATATGGTCATAGTAGCCATAGGTATGCTAAATATGAAAGACCTGTAATGAGTGATATTTTAGCTTTTTATTGTATAATGTACTATTTTAGATTACAGTATAGGATACATTTGGTAATGCTTTGTAGATTGTAAATATTAAAGCCATTAGATTTTAGAGCTTTATGTTTAGCTTTGAATTCACGAATGAGACATCTACTCATTTTTGTCTTTAAAGCATTGCATGGGGAAATGTGCACGTAGGCATAACCTTCCTTGCATAAAAGGGCATTGTTTGTGTCAGTTGATAGAATTTCATATACAGAAACATTGCAATATTTGTGAACTATAAAACAGAACTGACACTGATAAAACACATTTATCATTCCAATAATATATGGCACCTCATATATACGTTCATAATTTAAGACCCTCTAAGAACCAACACAAAACCTATAGGTAACTATATTTATTTATTTTTTTGTGTGTGCTGGATATAGGCTACACGTAAGGTAGGATGCAGATTGCCAGGATCACAAAAATATTTGCCGTTTAGCATAACACAGACGAGGTGGTCTGTAGGCTTGTATATTTATAGATTCTGTATTGTATAAAGTATTACTCTTTTTGACCACATAGGCTAACACGCATTTGAAGTATTCTTGGTGTGTGTCTTTCATCATTAGCCTCTCTCTTATCTCAGGAACTAAGTTTTATACGTGCAACGAATGTGTCGCTAGGGGAAAAGAAAAAAAAAACACGATTCTTATCTCGGCCAAATATGTAATATGTTTCCGCTGTTGAGAGAGAGAGAGAGAGAGAGAGAGAGAGAGAGAGAGGAGAGAGAGAGAGAGAGAGAGAGAGAGAGAGAGAGAGAGAGAGTTTTTTATTTTGAATTGTTGTTTTTGGCAAGAAACCCCTTTCGCTAATCACTAGTCTTATTGGGTGACAAGCACACTGCTTCTAATTTGAGTTTTCCATCTATAGTGTTGCGAAATATAGTTGTTACTTAAAGAATTTGAATTTCATATGAATTTGTTTGCTATAAAAAGCCTAGTTATATGTTTTCTCTTTTTTACATATACACCTTTCTTTATTAAAGTTATGAGGAAGAATGTCAGTATTACAGTATTTAAGATGATGATGATATAACTTTTATTGAATCTGATATAAAATAATTATATGAGAAGCGAGTTCAGAAAGTTTTAAGTTTTAAGTTTATAGCACAAAATATTATTGACAAGCAATTAAAGTGATCAACATCAGTGATTTTCTCTCTCTCTCTCTCTCTCTCTCTCTCTCTCTCTCTCTCTCTCTCTCTCTCTCTCTCTCTCTCTCTCTCTCTCTCTCTCTCTCTCTCTCTCATATTGATTCCGTGTTCTCATTGTGAAATAACTACACGAATAAGTTATCCATTTTTTTTAATGCTATAACCTTTGTGAGACATGTATTACAGTTATATAACATTTTCTTGCAGCTGGCGACTCGCCACCTTGTGAACAGTTAAAGGGTTCTGCTTGTATGAAAGCTTGTGCAATATTTTCTGCATTGGTTAATTTTAAATAAGCAGAGGACATATTTCGGAACTTTTGAACAATTGGGACCTGAAATTTTTATAGGTCCGAATTCCTCGGTTTGGTTATTTATTTATTTTTTTATTATTTGCTACCCCCCAATTAAAGGGGGAAACAGCCAAGGTATATGTATGTATGTATTATTTGTAAGCTATATATAATTCGATATTTTGTTTAATGTCAGGTCCCAATTATCATGAGCTCCCATATTCCTGATCCATGGATCATTCAAGTTTTACAAAGTTTGTTTGTATAAATGTTAAGTATTGAGCGCTTAATTCAGAATCGTACTTTTATTGTACTAAAGTGAGTTGATTTGCATCCGGCTACGTCATAATTTTTTTTTTAATTTGCAGTACGCTATACAAGAGGGTGATTTGCAGTAGGCTACATAATTTTTTTTTTAATTGCAGTAGGCAAGATAATCGTACAGTAATTTTGTTTGCTCCGACTATATTTTTTAATTATTACTTTAAGCTACATAATCAGTCTTATTTTTTGTGGGTACAAAAAATAAGTGTGTGTGTGTGTATGTGACTTGCAGTAGACTGTTTGAGTGTGACTAATTATTTTAAGGCTAATATGCAGTAGATGCACTTGCCAAAACAAGTCCTTCGCAAGAAGGCAACCGTCCTAGAAAAGCGAGTCCGTGACGTAAAACCGGAACCATGCAGTAGATACATAATCGGACTATGATTCTTCTAAGGATAATTGGCAGTAGGCCTCATAATTTGAATTATTTTTTTAATAGTATGCCATTGCCGTAGGCTACTTAATCGGACTAGATCTTTGTTGTGGATGATGTACACATTATCCATAACTGGAATAAAATATTTTAGGGATCATTTCCCGTTGATCCCATCTTCGAAATGTACGGTAATTATTTGGGGAATTGCAGTAGACTAACAATTTCTGTATTCTTGTATAGTCATTATATACACACAGATCTACAGTAACAAACTTATCAGAATTTTATGATGTGGTAAGCCTGATCTTAAAAGACAGAGTGAGCTGTGCAGTTTACATCTACAGTAACAAACTTATCAGAATTTTATGATGTGGTAAGCCTGATCTTAAAAGACAGAGTGAGCTGTGCAGATTAGGTCTGCAGTAACAAACTTATCAGAATTTTATGATGTGGTAAGCCAGATCTTAAAAGACAGAGTGAGCTAGGTAGATTGCATATTCTTAGATTTTTAGAAAGCATTTTATACTGTTCCACACGGGAGACTTATTAAGAAGCTGCAAGCAATGGCAAGAATAGGTGGAAATGTCTTGGAATGGATAAAATCTTATTTAGAAGGAAGGGAAAAGAGGGTTAGATTAAGACGCTCACTGTCTGCCTGGGGAAAGATTAGTTGTGGTGTTCCACAGTTTTAGGGCCACTTGTGTTCTATGTATATGTAAATGACCTACGGGAGTCTGTAAATTATTTTTTAAATATGTTTGTTGATGATGCAAAGCTTGTGAAGAAAGTAAACGACGAATAACAATGGTAGAGAACTTCAGGAAGATCTAAATAGTGTGCATGAGTAGTCAGGAATGTGGCTATGATTTTAAAACTTCAAAATTTAAGGTGATGAGAATGGGTATAAGTGCAAGAAGGCCCATTTTGGGCAGAACTTCGAGACAGAAACAGCAAGGTATAGCAGTAAACATATTGGCCGATTTTTTTTTCCCGAACATGCATATAAATGGCATAGTAAGGGCTGCATATGCATTCTAAGCAAATTTAATGGTAGCCCTCAGACACATGGACAAGGAAATGTTCAGAAATATTTGTAATTTACCTGAGGCCAAAGCTTGATATACAGTACCCTTTGCAAGCCGCACTTGCAAAAGCATATAAATAAGCTGAAAAAAGTTCAAGGCCGTGCTACGAAAGTGGTGTCTGAAATACGCAGTCATAGTTATGAAGAGAGGCTTAAGGAATTGCTTACAATCACTCAAAGCTAGAAGAATGAGGTGGGGGTATGGTGACAGTTTATAATTTAAGCTTGGTAAGAAAACTTCTTTTCAGGAGTTAAGGAAGTACTCTTTAGTGTAAATATAGTTGATGATTGGAATTCGCTAAACGAGGAGGTAGTTAATGCAAACTGAATTCATAGTTTAAAGGACAATTATGATAAATATCACTGAGCATCAAAGTGGAACTCTCCAGGAGAGAGTGAGATACGAGCACAGTGCTTTTTCCCGTAAGCATAATTAGGTAATTAGTGTACATGTTTGCTTGTCACTTGCAGTAAGTTTCCATCTGCCACCCACAATCCACTCTGTTACCTTGTTTGCATCACACCATTAACCAGTCATAAAGTATTTATTCCTTAATGACGTAGTAAGTATTCTCTTGGTTGCTGAGTTTTCCCCATTAACTTTAGAGAGACTCATCGGTGTTGCTTTTGAGAATAATATTTAATGGAATATATTTATATTTTACCATGGAATGATGTCCAGTTAGGTTAGGGGAGAGTATATGAAAGAGAATGATGTTGGACCGCACGCTAAAGTGTCCTAAAATCATCTTATTTTTGACGTCTTCGTTATTCACAAGAAATTGCTACATTACCGTGATTGTAAGGTTAGTGATTCCATGGGCGTGGCCGGAAAATATAGTTAATTTTTTATTAGTCTTAAAAACGGAGTGCCTGTAGGATGGTAGAGTTGCCTTTACATGTTTTTATCTTTAATGAAATTGTCGGTAATTGATTTTTTTTTATTAATCCATATCTCGCGCTTTCGTAATTATATACAGCTTCCTTTTCAGCATTTGTCAATGCTTTTAAGATTTGTATTTTATTATATCGCTTAAATTCAAATGGTTCCTTTTGTTTGTCGTCGTCGTCGTTTTGGCAGCAGCAGCTGCGGCGGCGGTGGCGTTAAGTATTTTTTTTTTTAAACGGTTTTCGAAACTTCAGAATAACCTATTCGGCATGTTATCCAGCCTGTTATGGAGGTATATTCTCTCTCTCTCTCTCTCTCTCTCTCTCTCTCTCTCTCTCTCTCTCTCTCTCTCTCTCTCTCTCTCTCTCTCTCTCTCTCTCTCTCCTCTCTCTCTCTCTCTCTCTCTCTCTCTCTCTCTCTCTCTCTCTCTCTCTCAAAACAGTTACCTAAATTTGCTTAGTTATTGAGTTAATTCATATAATAATAATAATAATAATAATAATAATAATAATAATAATAATAATAATAATAATAATAGTAATATTTTTTTTTACCTGTCATAATTATTCCCTATTTGGGGCTATACACGCACGGATTGAGGCATGGGAAGTCTGGATTCCCTTCCTAACGCCCCACCACTGCTCGAACATGGGTTCGTCACCTCCCGAAATAGAGCACTCCCCCACTGCGGCGGACCCCTTATTAGTCAACAGCATCTTGCCTTCAACTTATCTCTGCTTAAGCAATATTAATTTTATTCAAAATAAAATTTGAGTACGAATGAGAGTCTTTATGATGTGAATTCGAGTGAATTTCTTTTTGATATTTTGTACTTGTTTCTAAGTTATTCTGTTTTGTTTTCTAATTATTTCTTTAGTTTTCCTTGTTTTTTATTCTAATTAATCGTTACCTTATTCCCCATATCATTCCTATGGTTTATTCAGGTAGAAACATTGTATATAATGCATTGATTCTCAACCAGGGGCATGAGTACCCCCTGACGGATGAAATTACCTGCCAGGGGTGGATAAATACAACCTACCTTAAATTATATATAAACTAAACCCACACAACCTTTTTTACAATTTTTTTATCGCCATTTTATGCTTTACATTCTATTTTCAGCTTGGCAATAATAGGGTTAATAGCGGAATACCTCAAACCTAGGGGTGAATGGCATAAGAAGGGTTGAGAATCACTGACCTAATTTAGTCTTGAAAGTCGAGCAAAACTTTTGAAATGCTTAGAGTAGAATTCCTGTTGGGTGTGGCGTTCTAATGCCGTCAGCATCAGAAGGGCGATAAAAATACCTTTTGGGTAAACGGACAGGGTCGGCTGCCGAGTATGAGGCATAAGGGAATACCCAAATCAATTTTTTCCCTTTAAATTGCTTGAGGAAATGCTTGCAAACATCGCATGAGAGCGTTATGACTTGGCCCTCTTGTAGTCTTGGCCATGCTTATTACTTTGCATTTAAAAGTTTTAAATCTCGGTCGGCCTCTTATCTGACTGCTTGTGGAGACTATTTCTTAAGATCCTATTGAAGTATTCTGCATTTATTTTCGTCAAATATCTTAAATTTAAGAAACCATAATGAAAACACAAGAAACGAAGTAAATAATTTATG
>JAXCGZ010021676.1:0-5000 GCA_037179515.1 Halocaridina rubra | reverse complement strand
TGTGGACGCAGGTTGGAGCTGGGTGATTGAGGTTGGATGCACTTCCCAACGCCCCTCGGTAGGATCAAACTCGCGTTTGTCAGACTCTACCAGTGCTCTACCGCGGCCGTAGTTGCAGTCACCTAAATATGGATTCGTAATATGATGAATGGAATGCTACTTTTGTCACTGAAATGTTACTTTTTTATTTTCTCTAAATCCTGTTTTAATAATGATGTCTTGTATACAGTTTTAATCAATGCATCTGGCATTGTCAGCGTTGTAGCAGTAATGTCTTAAGTGTCAACGTATTGTTTACATAGTTTTATTGTAGCATACGAGTTTCATTAGCACGTTGGCACATATGTCATCCTATTTATATATATGAAAGTTAAGTGGTTCGTACAGATTCCCTCCACCAGATACATTTGAAGTAGAAAGGAGCGGCCTGTGGCGTCCTCTAAGGTAAGCCGTGTCGCCTTGGCGATTATTGAGGACTGTATTAATATTTGCTTTTCTTTCGTTGACAGCAATAATACCCTTACTAATAATATTGTGTTAAGGTAGGAAAGTCGTCCTTGTTTCATTTTATATTTCAGAAATGGAATGATTAGCAATGCCACCTTTTAGCTTTAAAATCGTGAATTAAGTCTTATATTTTAAATGAATATTTGTTAAATAGTTGTTGATTCTCTAGAATATTCTAATGTATTTGAAACTATTATTATAACCGTAAAAGGTTTACTTAGCTGCGACATGCATATCGCCATATATAGCCTACGTTTTTATTTTATTTTATTTTTTTAAATGTTCTCCCTTGAGGGTGAGCGGACCTTCCCTTTTTGGCCCGCAGTTGGGGGACGGTTTAGTACCCCCTCCCTCTCTCTCTCTCTCTCTCTCTCTCTCTCTCTCTCTCTCTCTCTCTCTCTCTCTCTCTCTCTCTCTCTCTCTCTCTCTCTCTCTCTGACTCTAGATATGCCACAGTACACCTCCTGTCCGTTATCTATATCTATCTATCTATCTATCTATCTATCTATCTATCTATCTATCTATCTATCTATCTATCTATCTATCTATCTATCTATCTATCTATCTATCTATCTATCTATCTATCTATCTATCTATCTATCTATCTATCTATCTATCTATCTATCTATCTATCTATCTATCTATCTATCTATCTATCTATCTATCTATCTATCTATCTATATATATATATATATATATATATATATATATATATATATATATATATATATTATATATATATATATATATATGTATATATATATATATATATATATATATATATATATATATATATATATATATAATATACATATGACTTTTTTTTAACTTATGGCTGTTTTTAATAACGCAGACTGAAGTCCCTTTTGAATATTTAGAAAACTTTGAGGGAAAAACCTCTCCTAGCACGATGTGATAGATATTTTCTTGGATTTGTATTCAAAGGGAAGCACAAACACTGAGGGGTATTTATAGGCGTTTGCTTTTGGCATGAGGAATAAAGTTTACTGTTTTCCACCTTTTTGGTTTATAATTTTAATATGCATCATATATGCGGTACATTAAACTATTGAAATATGTAGATTGGCACATACTCTGAAATCGTAATTTATTGGAAACATTTTTGTTACCGCCCCCGTCAAAATATTGTTTTTTCGGGCTATGTCGTTTTACAAATGGTCTGCATTTCATTATAGGGTTATTTTACATTAGGAGATGAATACAAATGTTATTTTTATTCTTTGATATGCTGTTACTACCTATGGAAATTTGAATGAAATACGCCTACTTAAGTTGTCATTCCATAAGGTAAATTATACAGTCGAGTGCTTAACCTTAATATGTTTAATTGCAGTGCAAGAGTAGTAATGTTATTCATTACCACACGATATACCAAATGAATGCAATAGGCCATCTTATAAAATAATAATCATGCAATTCCCTGGTATATGTCATCCAAATGAGGTTCTTTAATGGGCAGACATAAGCTAGTTTATGTAAAAGTTACAGTTATGTATAAAACGGGTGAATTATAATCAGTGACATATTACGTTGATGGAATTTCTGAGCATTGCTAATTTTGAAAAAGCTACTTTGATGCTACTACTGAAAATTGCTGTTTTTGAAAAATCTACTCAGTTTTTTTATGCTGAATATTGTTTATATTGAAAAAGCTTTGTCTATGTTATGACTGACATTTGCTAATTTTTATAAGTGATGTCTGTGTTAAAGTTAATCTCATTGGTCTATAAAATTCCTGGCTCATATATTATTGAGAATAGACTAAGGATGTAGCAAAACGTCATTGGCTCGTGTCCAGATACGAGTCAATATGTTTTATGGAGAGAGAGAGAGAGAGAGAGAGAGAGAGAGAGAGAGAGAGAGAGAGAGAGAGAGAGAGAGAGAGAGAGAGAGAGAGAGAGAGAGAGAGAGAGAGAGATGAGGATGGGGTAACGAAAAGGGAAAAACGAACGAGAAAAGTAGGTAAAGTAGAAAGGAAAACAAAAGAAAGATTTGAACAAGCAAGGAATGGAAGACAGTTAAAATATGAAATGAGGAAAAATAAATGATTGAATTATTACTTCACTCAGTGGACATTATTTGCTGGATATAAGGACGTAGGAACAAAATTGAGGAGAAAATAAGAGACTAAAAGTATTATGAGGAATTGAATTTAATGTAAGAACGAAAAGGGAATTGTAGTAAAGGGTAAAAATGAAAGGAATTGAATTAGGGCGAAAGAAAGAAATTATGAAAGAGAGGAAGAGGAAGTTGGCGCCGGTTGGAGCTGTCATGGCATGTGATGAGTTGGATTCACATTTCTATTTCTCTCTCTCTCTTTTTATTTTATTTTTTTTTAATCCTCATGGGGTCTAGGGGTTTAAGCTAGGAGGATTTTACGTCAGTAAAAGACGCAAAAATCTCATGTTTATAAGGCAGGCATACACAAGATTCTGGATGTGTTTTACTTGGGAAGAAACTGTCAGAAAGTCTGTGTATTTAGAGGAAAAAAAAAAAAATAAATAAATATATATATATATATATATATATATATATATATATATATATATATATATATATATATATATATATATATATATATATATATATATATATATATATATATATTAGTTTAAATACTATAAAACTAGTTTTATTTATTTATTTATTTTTTTTGGATTACATGAAAATATCGATCATGAAAAACTATGTGATGGTGGTGATGGAAAGGGGGATAATTTGACTACCCTTTATCCCCAAGGAACCAAGATAAGTAATTGGGGCGAATTAGCTTGTGAATGAATGTGTGTGCTGTGACTCGGCCACACTCCGTACGGGAAATTACGGTCAGTGTATGTGTATGGAAAAAGTCATACATTATTAGCTTTTGTATTTATAGCCGTAAATGAAATGATAATACACCATATTGTGTGGCACAAATAGTACCCATTCGAATAGGGGTGGACGCATACATGTTGGAATTGAGGGATGAAGATCGGATGTCCTTTGTAAAGGGGGGTTTACACGGTCAAACGGTTCGTCGAACGCGGTTCGACAGACAAGTGTTTGAAGTGATGTTAGAACGTGTGAACGGGGTATTTGGTTGTCGAACACGTTTGTCGAACGTGTTCGACACCCAAATACCCCGTTCACACGTTCGAACATCACTTAAAACACTTGTCTGTCGAACCGCGTTCGACGAACCTTTTGACCGTTTAAACCCTCCTTAACACCGCGCTGAAGGATCGAACCCGCAGTAGCCTAGTCGCTTTCTGACTCGGGCACTCTACCATTGAGCTACCGCCGCCCACTAATCATAAATATTATATGATAAACAGCTTGATATGGTAAGCGAATTATAAGCAAGTATGGATAGGTTATGAATCTTCCTACACCTGCTTGTAAGGTGACCTCATTTATTAGTAGACGAAAGCTCCAAGCCAGAGTCAGTCACTTATAAGTAGTCAATATACTGTACTGATCTCAACCTCCCTCTGTTGTACATCCAGCCTTTATTCTCCAGCTCCCACCTATGTGTGTTCACCCCCATTCGAGTGGGACTTGATAGTGACGCCAAACAGCAAACGTATTTTTATGTCAGGTCTTTGGTATCGCCACCTTCCAGTCTCGAAAGATAATTACCGCACGACAGATTACCCCCCCCCCCCGATAATTGTACCTAATTCGTTATTCTTACGAGTTGTAAACTTTTAAGTACCAGAGGTGATCACTATAAATCACTCTCCTTCCCCAAGTTCAATTCCCAGTGGGGATTTGTATAGCATCTCCATGCCAGAGCTGTTTGGGAACTCAAAGAAGGCAGTGATGATGCTCATTCTATTTCAATCCTTGCCAACTCAGCGAGCTGGAGTGACTATTAAATGAATCAGATCTATTACCATTACAGATGGAGTCATGAAAAGGGACATCTGTGACAGTCTTGCTAGCTACAGTAAAAAAAAGAATAAATTGTTAGATATTAGAAATGAGTCATGAGGAGGGAAATCTCTCTACCAAACACCTGCTTTGATAGGTCAAGCACCTGAATGGGTTGCCCTTATTAAAGTGCTCACCTGCTTTTTGAGTATAGCAGAAAAAATAACATGTTTGTTACGTAATATAGTTGCGTATTAAAATTAGAAATAAGTATCATTTTTATACGGTGTGTTTACCTATTATAATATCCAAATGATTCCATTGAGCTGTGTGAACAGTGCTTCCCTGTTTGTAGTTTTCGTAGCAAAACTTTCTCAGGGTGTAGTCGCCGTGGCTCAGTCGGTAGCGTCTCCGACTCTGAGGCGTCAGGTCGAGGGTTCGCGCCCCGTCACGGTCTGAGGTTAGCAAAGGCATGCACTCAGCGTAAGGATTACATCTGCCAAAACAAGTCCTTCGCAAAAAGGCAACCGTCCTAGCCCTTGGTTGATAAGGGAGTCCGTGACGTAAAACCGGAAAGTGGAAAGCGTAGCAAAACTTTCTCAGGGAAGCAAATTACT
>JAXCGZ010021675.1:27500-34675 GCA_037179515.1 Halocaridina rubra | reverse complement strand
GGTTTCTTTTGGGTAACAGATTCGTTAACATCTTGATTTCACTTTAAGTAAATAAATGTAAGCTCCCCATACAATATATAATATAATAATATGATACAATAATATAAGAACAACAAGATTAGTGTTTGCATGTGTATGTTAGGCTATGAAATGTAGATTTTTTTTCCTGTTCCGATATTGGTCCTGAGTACTTAATAATGCGACTAATGTATATGAAAAAGGTGCGAATTAGAGCAAATATTCCCATTATGTGTTTTTGTCATTTACAATTATGGTTTAGATTTCGTTCTTTTTTAGGTTTATTTTTCCCATAGCAATCGGTTGAAATAATGACATTATTTTTTTTCTTCCATGTGTAATTTTTAAATGGAATAAAACTTTCCCACATCTTTCCCGACAATATCTCCCTGGTCATAACTCTTATAATTAGTGATATTTCCTTCCGAAATATCTGAAGAAAGAGCTTAAAAACAAGTAGAGTAAATATTCTGTGACTTCTAAGAAAAATGTAGATAAATACCTAAAGATAAATATGGCATAAATGCATATCCCACATCGACCGACCTTCCCTTTTCTTTTATTACTGCAAATAATAAAGTGACCATATTGTAAGGCTGAGGATATATATATTATTTTTTAGCAAATGTTAATGTAAGGAGAGCAGTTACCATGAAATTCACCCCTTTTCGTGATTACCATTCATTTGCATAAGAAATCTCCATGCCTGTGTTTGTGGTTTTGGAAAATTATCATTTATTTCTTTTGCATCATTAAGAGACATCCTATAACGCTGCATATGTCCATCATTGAAGAATTGTGAGGCAAATACAATACCTGGATATGCAAAGGGAAAGATATTTAGAGAGATATTGTTGCAAGTTGCTAAAACCACAAATCCCACTCAACAAAGTCCAGCCCAAACGCAGAAAATGCTTAGTTTTTGTTGGATTTAATGGCGAGTTTTAAGTATACATTAAAACTCTAATAAATAAATTATTACATTGTGTGCAGGAATTCTGAGTATATTTGATGTTTTTCTTTATATTTCGCTTTTAATGTGAAATATAAAGCTCTTTTAGGTATATTAAAAAAGAATAATGTAGAATATGTAAGGGAAACAAGAGTCTGCATCAGAGGGGAACTGAAGCTGAAGACAATTTCACTGGACTAATATTATTTCTCGTTATAAAATCCTTTGTAAATGCTATAGAACGTATTATTGCATTTTACGAAGCGGAATATTATTTCTGGTCTAACATAAAAAGCTTTACTCACCATTGATGCGTAAATTTAATCTGTTTTTGGCTGAGCAGAAAATTTAAATAAATTACATATAAGCTTAATAATTCTTAGTTTTGAGTGTAGTCCCTGAATTTCGAATGTGAATCATTGTGTGAGTTTTTTTTTAATATTCACTAGGATCACATATGGTCGAATAATATAAAGATTTATTGCTTAATATCATAACACATCAAAAGTAAGCCTGGCTGCATCATTCTAACTTGTGTAACAGATGGTAAAATATAATCCATACGGAAATGACTGGAGTCATCCATATAATATTGCTGGTGTACACGAAACTATGAAGTAAACATTTATGAAACCAACAAATATCAGATTTGCTTGAGTTGAAATTATGAGATATTTTGATGCCCTTTAGCATCAGTGAAAGAAAAATTAAAGATATCATCGTTTTTAACAAATGTAAGAATATCACGGTATCATTATTTTTTTTTCTTTTCCCTGATGACGCTCAAAAGTGTAAAAGTGGTAATAGCAAATGCAGTTGGTATTGTAGACACTGTGAAAAAGAAATGATTCAATGATACTGTTGCTCTCGAAATGCAATTACGTTTGCAAAGCTATTTTCCCTCCACTTTTCTTCCTCCTGAAAACTATGCCAGATGTTTGGTCTCTCACTCTCTGTTAGTATTTCGTAAAAGGTTAAAAAGTTGAAGATGGAGATATAGCAAACACAAATTAAAATAAGACATAAAATCTGTTAACATTAATTATTGCACCCAAACATAAAATCCATATTTTAACTGAAAATAGCAAAATTTAGTTAGATTTAATGCCTCGAAGAAACTGTTTTTGGCTATCTCTTTATCTTCTTCTCCTGATAGCCCTATTGTCTTCGAAACTAACGAAATTTACCCTCTTAATTCTACCAACATATTATGAATCCATATAGCTTCTAACTTGTCTTGGAGGAATCACAGAATCCAAATTTCTTAATCTGCATCCAAAAAAATATGAATTCTCTTTGATTTTCGTCATTACTTTTCCTCTTTACAGATACTTGAAATCTATACGGTCTTTTCTGTCCCTCCATAGATTACTGCTAGCAAAAATCTGGGGTGCTTCCTTTTATACTTATCTCCTTGATAGGGTAGAATTTAAGGTAATAAGACTCATCAGTGACCCTTCTCTTACTTTTAATCTAGATTCTCTTTCTCTTTGCTGTAAGATATCATCCTTTTCTTTTTTTCTATCGCTACTACGTCCATAGCTGCTCTCATGAGTTGCCGAATTTCATTGCTCTTCCACTGTCGAGGCCACGCAACACTCACCAAGCGGCCTCGTCTCACAGGTACTGTCTGTAGATTTGTAGCTCCCAAATTGGTCAGTGCAGCGACTGTCTCTTCTCATCCACTTGCAGACTATGGAACTCTCTTCCTCCATATGTCTTATCTAATTCCATATAACCAATATTACTTCAAAAAGCGACTTCAAGGCATATTACAGTCATATCTCCAGGTCCTCAGTTCTTCGAGAATTCTTTCAGTTTGTCCTTTTCCTACTCGGTATGATTCACTTATTTGTACCTTGTCCTTAATCTTCTACTTTTTTCTTCGTCTTACCATTTTGTCGGTACCCGTGTCTGATGAGGGTAATTTTCTTACCTGTCCCGGTTTCATATTCATCAATTGCAAAACAAAAAAATAAATAAATAAATAAATGAATAAATAAATAACAACAACAACAACAACAACTAGAATAACAACAACAGCAGCAGCAGCAATAACAACAGTTACTGCAAGAACAATAACAACAACAGCAACAACAATATACATTTACATATACATTTGAAATTTCGTTTTTTATCTCCAACATTTAACAATGAAGCATGAGAAGATCTCAATATTCTCGGGTAAGTCTGTATGTGATATATAAGCTTTCAAGCTATGCTTTCTAAAGCAAAAAATTAAAAAATATAATTAAAAAAAAAAAAAAAAATAAAATAAAAAAATATATATATATATATATATATATATATATATATATATATATATATATATATATATATATATATATATATATATATATATATATATATATATATATATATATATATATATATATATATATATCTATCTATATATATATATATATATATATATATATATATATATATATATATATATATATATATATATATATATATATATATATATATATATATATATATATATATATATATATATATATTATAATATATATATATATATATATATATATATATATATATATATATATATATATATATATATATATATATATATATATATATATATATATATATATATATATATATATATATATATATATATATATATATATATATATATATATATATATATATATATATATATATATATATATATATATATATATATATATATATATATATATATATATATATATATATATATATATATATATATATATATATATATATATATATATATATATATATATATATATATATATATATATATATATATATATATATATATATATATATATATATATATATATATATATATATATATATATATATATATATATATATATATATATATATATATATATATATATATATATATATATATATATATATATATATATATATATATATATATATATATATATATATATATATATATATATATATATATATATATATATATATATATATATATATATATATATATATATATATATATATATATATATATATATATATATATATATATATATATATATATATATATATATATATATATATATATATATATATATATATATATATATATATATATATATATATATATATATATATATATATATATATATATATATATATATATATATATATATATATATATATATATATATATATATATATATATATATATATATATATATATATATATATATATATATATATATATATATATATATATATATATATATATATATATATATATATATATATATATATATATATATATATATATATATATATATATATATATATATATATATATATATATATATATATATATATATATATATATATATATATATATATATATATATATATATATATATATATATATATATATATATATATATATATATATATATATATATATATATATATATATATATATATATATATATATATATATATATATATATATATATATATATATATATATATATATATATATATATATATATATATATATATATATATATATATATATATATATATATATATATATATATATATATATATATATATATATATATATATATATATATATATATATATATATATATATATATATATATATATATATATATATATATATATATATATATATATATATATATATATATATATATATATATATATATATATATATATATATATATATATATATATATATATATATGTATATAAAAATATATATATATGTATATATATATATGTATATAAAAATATATATATGTATATATATATATATATATATATATATATATATATATATATATATATATATATATATATATATATATATATATATATATATATATATATATATATATATATATATATATATATATATATATATATATATATATATATATATATATATATATATATATATATATATATATATATATATATATATATATATATATATATATATATATATATATATATATATATATATATATATATATATATATATATATATATATATATATATATATATATATATATGTGTGTGTGTGTGTGTGTGTGTGTGATCCTATTTATTTTCATTAATGTACAAGAGAACATTGTTTTAGTTTTAGGATTATTCCCCATATAAATTTTTCAGTGACGCGAAACACTTAAGATTAGATGATAATGCATTCAGTGTTAGCCTTAGCATCACGTTTCTCTACATTAATGTATTTGTTAGTGAAGCTGTAGACGTCTCTACATATCTGATGTATAAGAATGATAATAGTTTTCGGGGCATGGACCGTTTGTTGTTCAAGAAAATACTCAGTTTAGCTGTGGGAGACTTATCCTTCTTATTCAATGACATTTACTGTAAACAAACTAACGGATTGGCAGTGGGATGTCCATTATCTGCCACATTATCTAACATATTTTTATGTTTTCATGAAACATCCTGGTTAAATGATTGTCCTGAAGAATTCAAACCTACTTTTTATAAAAGGTACGTTGATGATACGTTTGTGATCTTCAGAAAACAAGTACATGTCCCAAAGTTTTTTGTCTATATGAACGATAAGCATAATAAAATAAAGTTTACAATGGAGGTAGAGAATGATAATAAAATCTCATTTCTAGCTGTGCTAATTATAAGACAAAATAATTAGTTATATATAAGCATTTACAGAAAGCCATGATTTTCTGGTTTTGGCATAATTTTCATAAGTTTTTGTTACGAAAATTTTAAGCATAATTAATTTTGTACATTGTTATATAGAGCATATAGATTACCATCTACTTATATTAATTTTCACAATGAAATAGAGTTCCTACTTGTATTTCTTTGTTGAAAATGGATATCCACCCAACAAATCTTATAATCATCTTAGAAATTTTCATTTTTGCCCCAAACTTGTAAAAGGAGGTCCCAAAAAGATGCAGATGTACATAAATTGGCCATGCTTTAATGATAATTTAATCTATTACATAAAAAAATAATTAAATATATTTTATTTGCAGATACTACCCTCATATTAAACAATTCATTTTATTTTATAACAACCATAAACTTAAAAATTATATAATCCATAAGGACAAGTTACCTGATTCGTTTTGTTCGATGGTAGTTTACCAATTTGACGGCACCCAAATGACAACTAGCATATGTTGGCTCAACTAAGAAATGTGTATTAGTTAGATACCACGAACACCACTGGTCATCTAGTCGTACTGGAAAAATATTGTCAGCTCCAGTAAACTCAAGCATTAGAGAAATGTCTGTAAGTGTAATTTCAGTATAAATGATTTCAAAATAATATACAGAGGAAAATGCGAAATTGAAATCAGGATAACATAGTCATTATTTATTCAAAAATCTAATCCTGAATTAAACAAAGATGGCTCATGTTGCCCTCACGGAATTTTATAAAGCAAATTTAATTAGTGTGATTTTTTTTTATTTTACATACGCTTAGATATATGTAAATTTCATTAATTTGTTTGTGTGACTATGCTGTATATATAAATTTTACTTAATTACAAATATAACTGTGTACGATTAGAGTACCTGTTCATGTATATGTTCTTTTTCACTCTTTCATAGGTACATGATTATGAACACAGTTGATGTTTGAAACGTTGTTTTGTGATGTATTATAAGGATATTAAATAAATTAAATATGTTCTACGATGTTTGCTTGGACCGTTCTTGCCCTTCAGTTTATTATAAGACTAAGATATCCAAGAGACAAACGAATATCAAATATTATTATTATTATTATTATTTTTATTATTATCATTATTATTATTATTATTATTATTATTATTATTATTATTATTATTATTATTATTATTATTATTATTATTATTATTATTATTATTATTATTATTATTATTATTATTATTATTATTATGATTATTATTATTGCTATTATTATTATTATTATTATTATTATTATTATTATTATTATTATTATTATTATTTTTATTATTGTTATTATTATTATTATTATTATTATTATTATTATTATTATTATTATTATTATTATTATTATTATTATTATTATTATTATTATTATTATTATTAATATTATTATTATTATTATAATTATTATTATTATCATTGTTATTTTTGCTATTATTATTATTATTA
>JAXCGZ010021675.1:0-15000 GCA_037179515.1 Halocaridina rubra | reverse complement strand
CGCGAGCTACAAATCTCCACACAGTACCTTTGAGATGAGGTCGCTTGGCGATTGTTACTCGGCCTCGGCAGTGCGGGAGGGATGCAACTCCCCAACTCTTCAGAGCGATGGAAGTAGTAGCGATAAAAATGAGAAAGGGAAGATACCTTACGGCTAAGAGAGAGAGAATCCAGATTTGAAGTAAGAAAAAGATCATTAATGAGTCTGACTGCCTTAGATTCAACCCTATCAAGAAGATAAGTATAAGAAGAAGCACACCAAATGTGTGAGCAGTATTCTAAGCAGGGACAGATAAGACCTTTATAGATTTTAAGTAACTGTAAATAGGAAAAGTAATGACGAAAACTAAACAAAACCCCCAATATTTTGAATGAATATTAGAAATTTGGATTATGTGATTCCTCCAAGACAAGTTAGAGCTAATATGGATTCCTAAAATGTTGACAGAAATAAGAGGGGATATTTCGTAAGTTTCGGAGACCAATTGGGTTATCATGAGGAGAAGAAGATAAAGAAATAGTAAGAAACTGTGTCTTGGAGGCATTGAATTTAACTAAATTTTGAGTACCCCACTCAGATACTCTCTGCAAATCGGAGTTGAGAGTAGAAGAAAGAGTGATACAAGACTGATTAAGAGTAACAGATGAAGGTTGTGAAGAAAAGGTAGAGGAAAAGTGAAGGGTAAATTTATCAGCAAAGGCATGAAGAAGAGAGGAAGATGGGGACTGTAGAAGATTATTGATGAAGAGAAGGAACAGAGTAGGTGAAAGAACAGAGCACTGTAGAACACTAATGGTAACAGATAAAGGGCTACATGTCGTGCCATCAACATCTACAGATATAAAATGGTCTGTAAGAAAACTGAAAATCAGAGAACAGAAAGAAGGGTAAAGCCATTGGCAGGGAGTTTGATCAACAGAGCATTGTGCCAGACTCTGTCAAAAGCCTCAGAGAAATTAAGTGCGACAACAAAGGATTCCCCATAGTTTCTCATAGAAGATAACCATACATGAGTAAGATATGACAAAAGATCAGCAATGGATCCTGCCTTGCGGAAGCCGCACTGGTGATTGGAGATAAGCGAGTTAGATTCAAGGCGTTTCAAGAAATGAGCATTGGGGAAAGTTTCGCAAGAACCTTATGAACTTTGCGTGAAGAAAGGATAAGGGAGGGGTAAAGCTTGAGGAACAGGTGTGTTGGAATTGTTTATAGAAGAGTTGGCAGGAAAATGAGGCCAAAGAAAGTGGCTTTGTCAGTGGGAGAGCAATCTATTGAACCATCAGAACATATGAGAGGGGGAAAGCTTGATATGCCCGTCCTGGTGTTAGAATCATAAAATAAAAAAGAAATATATATATATATATATATATATATATATATATATATATATATATATATATATATATATATATATATATATATATATATATATATATATATATATATATATATATATATATATATATATATATATATATATAAGTTTTTGGAAAGGTTTTGGGCTAAGGACCAGAAGCATTTATCATTGGGAGAGGTGTTAAGGTCACCAACTTTCCTTCTTATAAAGTAAGCCTTAGACCTTCAAATCTGAGCAGTACAATGATTCTTAGCTACAACAAAAGCAGAGCGAGTTAAATAGGAAAGAGAGGCTTGGTAAGATCGGTGTGCCCGATTCCAGGCCTGGATAGCCATGATACTGGCAATGTCAAACCAATGTTTAGGGGGAGATAAAGTTTTTGTAGAAAAGGGGATGTGCACCTCCATTCCCTTGGTCATGATCTTGGCAACTTTTATTGCTACCTGATCAGAGTAGCGGGACCGAAAGCAGTAGTCATCCCATGGGAAGTCAAAGAGGAAATTACGCAAATTTTCATGTTGTGTACGCTCAAAGTGCCAAAGGCGGCGCTGTGTAGGAGGAATTGATGGATGGGAAGCGTAAATAGAAGAGACTGAGATCATAGAGTGGTCAGATTTACCAAGAGAGGAAAGCAGAGAATGAGAGTAGTTTGAATGGTTAGAAGTAAAAAATAGGAGAAGAGTGTTTGCTGCATGTTTGTGACGATCAGGAACACGATAGGATGTTTGATAATTTGCTCCAGATCGTGAGTAATAGAGAAAGCAATGGCCTCACTTCCTCCCACATCAGTGTGAGAAGAATGAGGCCACTCACTGTGGTGTAAATTGAAGTCTCCAATGTAGAGAACTTCGGCATGTGAGTGGGCAGATAGCAAGGACTCATGGCACGAGGACAGATATTCAAAGAAAGACACAAACTCTGTGGAGTTTGGAGAACAGTAGCAGATGCAAAGGAAGATAGTGGTAGTGAAGAGATAGACTTTTAGCCAGAGAACATCAAAGTCGGGATTTTCAAAGTCCATGAGCCTCGCAGTAGGAGTATTAATGTTGCAGTAGGCAAAGATCCCACTTTTGGAACGAATTCCAGTATGCAGATTATAGTGAGAGATTTTAAATGGGTCAGTGGAAACATGTATAGACAGCTCTATTTCAGATAGGAGGAGGAGGCTAGGGAGGAAATTACCCGAGGTATTTACAAGACTAAATTCTGTTCATGTGTTAAAACACATATTACCCAAGTGGAGTGATCACAGAAATAAGGAATAGTTTCGAATAAAAAGCATTATTAGATATAAAGCTGAGAATTCAACGTCCAATTCATTTGCATATTGCAGGCCAGTAAGTAATATTGAGTGAGTTTGCAATGCTATTTAAGAGTAGGTGATCATAGACGCCTTTACTTGTTCATTGCTAGTCATCCTTTTCATCATATGTATTCTGCTTCGCTATTACTTATCTCTGTTAGTAGTTCAATACCGAAGGTTCTTTGTTCACTGTTTTACAATACCATTTTCCACAAATATATATTGACCATCACGGGACTAGAAGTCGCTTTACAAGATGCAATGTCATGCTGCCATATCCAACCAGACACCTAAGGCAGATAAATTCTTCATATCATAGCATAGCTAGTACATGTAAACATGCTTCCCGTCGTTCTCTATATCAGTCTGTTAGAGTTGTACCTGGAGCTTGAGTATATATATTCACAATGAAGCCGTGATGCTTAACAATACTATTAAAAACTAAAATTTATTCCGACACTAGGATTCTTCTACTAGCGTATGTGCTAATATAAGGCATAATTCTTGAAATAATTGTTTAGATATCATGTAAAAGTTTTCTATGTGTGTGCTTCGTAAAACGGTTCTCAAAATAGAAGCAAAATACAAAAAGTATTCTGGGAAAATTCCAGCACTATTTCCATTAGTGAGACATATCAGCATTCTAGATAGAATAAAAATAGTTACAATAAGTTTCAATGTATTCGGTATTCTAAAATCATTCTCTTGTGAAAAGGTAATTTTGTGTCTATTGAAGTACAACTCCTCAACCTTCGAGTCTTTCTAGCTAATTAAGTTTTGCCAAAATAAGTTTATAGTTCATGGGGCTTCTCAACATCCACTCTCATTGATCACATCTTTGGTTGGCAGGATCAATCAGAGAATCCATGTATATAGATATGAGTATGAATATGTTTCTTGTCAAGTCTATCTAAATTACGCCAGGGCATTTTGTGCTCTGGGGTGGTGGGAAAACAATATAACCTACTGGTTCCCCTGCATGTCCTGAAAGTCGACTAAATGAGGCAGAGCTTAGGGCTGGGAATCCCCTCTAATGTTTTATTTTCCTATTGAGCACCAATATGCATGGGGATATTCTGGCAGGTGAAATCCAGTGAGAACCCTGGTAATTGGGTTTCTAAGTGTGAGTGATGGTGGTGTAAGTGAAAGAAAAATGGAGCAGATGAGGAATATGTTTGTGAAAAGAAGGATTCATGTGATTGCACCGATTTGAAAGAAAGGAATGGTGAGGTGTCATTTGGGAGTGCGGTATGTAACTTGACTGGAGTAGAGAGAGGGAAAAGCTAGAGAGGATATGGCTCTGTAAAAATGTAATGCTGGCCAACAAAATTACTCACTTATGGTAGAACAGTGAACAGCAATGGATGGTTGTGGAAGTGGTTATCATGTCATGAAGCAATGGGGGTAAACAAGCTGTGGTTGTCAAGCCTCACTTCAGAATACCTTGCCCTCCTACATTGTGAATGACCCAATCAGGATGGTAATATGGGGAAATGTGGCAACTGTATGTCACAAAGAAGCTAAGAGAAAGTAATTGAGGTATGTCTTGCATTGTGGAGTATGCAAGTTCTTTGGTTCAGTCACTCCCCTTACAAAGGGGATGGGGTCAACAATATCTTGAAAGAAGTTTTATAAACTGATGTTGAAGGTTGATCTCTGGATGCTCGCATACGAAGGAAGAAGACACTTTGCAATGAAGTTAATTTCTCTCTTCAATCATTCTCGACGGATTGATCTGGTAAAAACAGCCTTAAATTCTTAAATAAAGCACATATTCCTTTCTGACGCAAATGCAATACGTAAAATATACAGGGAAAGGTTTATATATATATATATATATATATATATATATATATATATATATATATATATATATATATATATATATATATATATATATATATATATATATATATATATATATATATATATATATATATATATATATATATATATATATATATATATATATATATATATATGTATATATATATATATATATATATATATATATATATATATATATATATATATATATATATATATATATATATATATATATATATATATATATATATATATATATATATATATATATATATATATATATATATATATATATATATATATATATATATATATATATATATATATATATATATATATATATATATATAAATATAATATATATATATATATATATATATATATATATATATATATATATATATATATATATATATATATATATATATATATATATATATATATATATATATATATATATATATATATATATATATATATATATATATATATATATATATATATATATATATATATATATATATATATATATATATATATATATATATATATATATATATATATATATATATATATATATATATATATATATATATATATATATATATATATATATATATATATATATATATATATATATATATATATATATATATATATATATATATTATATATATATTTATATATATATATATATATATATATATATATATATATATATATATATATATATATATATATATATATATATATATATATATATATATATATATATATATATATATATATATATATATATATATATATATATATATATATATATATATATATATATATATATATATATATATATATATATATATATATATATATATATATATATAAGAATAATTTTTTACCCCGACCGGGACTCGAACCTAGGACTTATAATTACTAAGTCAAGGAGCTACCAACTCCACACCACAGAAGGTATAAAAGGAATCCAACCTTATAGCTTATATCTGCTATACTTAGGGATGAACGCATTCTATCTGAATGCCACTATGTTCATATTGCAGATTCCCCAACCTCACTCATGGCTTCATTTTAGCATTTAATTCAATTCCCAATCTCATTCGGGTCATACAATAACCAAGCAAGCACATTACATATGTGAATACATATGTTTTCACATATGGAACGTGCTTGCTTGGTTATTGTATGACCCAAATGAGATTGGGAAGTGAATTAAATGCTAAAATGAAGCCACGAGTGAGGTTGATGAATCTGTAATATGAACATAGTGGCATTCAGATAGAATGCGTTCATCCCTAAGTATAGCAGATATAAGCTATAAGGTTGGATTCCTTTTATACCTTCTGTGGTGTGTAGTTGGTAGCTACTTGACTTAGTATATATATATATATATATATATATATATATATATATATATATATATATATATATATATATATATATATATATATATATATATATATATATATATATATATATATATATATATATATATATATATATATATATATATATATATATATATATATATATATATATATATATATATATATATATATATATATATATATATATATATATATATATATATATATATATATATATATATATATATATATATATATATATATATATATATATATATATATATATATATATATATATATATATATATATATATATATATATATATATATATATATATATATATATATATATATATATATATATATATATATATATATATATATATATATATATATATATATATATATATATATATATATATATATATATATATATATATATATATATATATATATATATATATATATATATATATATATATATATATATATATATATATATATATATATATATATATATATATATATATATATATATATATATATATACTATATATATATATATATATATATATATATATATATATATATATATATATATATATATATATATATATATATATATATATATATATATATATATATATATATATATATATATATATATATTTAAAACCCAGCCCTGTAGTCATTAATTATAATCAAATAAATATATTAACAAATATGAAAACATTAATCATATTATACCACTGATTGGAACTTAAAACAAAGACACATATTTACTGTGCCAAGGAGTATCAACTACACAATTGAATGTCGAAAGGTATGGGAAACCTTAAAACTTAACTGCTATACTAGGAATGATTGCATTCTTTCTGAATGCCCTTTTTTATATTATTGCTTCTCCTAACATCACTCGTAGCTTCATTAATTTGGTGTTAATAATAATGAAATAAACACATTTAGTTGTTTATTTTTAATGTGCTGTAAATGGTATATATATTTACAATTAGGTTGTCCTTTTCTACAGGTTACTTTGAGAGGTACAAGCTTCATATGCTATTCGTAATCAATCTCGTATCGCTCTTATTTCATGTCTGAAATCCGTTTTACAGACAGTATATGAATGGGGCACCCAAAATATAATGAAATCTAATGCCACCAGCACACCGTTTCTGGCTATCTCTTCATCTTTTAACTTCTCATTATAACACTATCGTCTCCTAAAGTAACGAAATGTACCTTCTTAATTCTGTGAACATATTAGGAATCCAGACTGCCTCTATCTTGTCTTGAAGGAGTCACATTTTCCAAATTCTAAATCTAAATCCAAAAAAGATTAGAAATTTTGTTTCATTTTCATCATTGCTTTTCCTTATTCATTTACTCATAATTTATTAAATCTTATCAGACCCAGCTCCAAATATTCATAATTATATCCTTGATAGGGATGAATCAAAGGCAGTCACACTCATCAATGACTCCTTCCTTATATCTAATCTTGATTCTCTTTCACTATGCAGTAATGTATCATTCCTCTCGCCTTTCTATCATTACTAATTTCATCACTGCTCTGATGAGTTTATAATTTCCACCCCTCCCCCTCTGCCAAGGCCGTGTAAAACTCGTCAAATGGCGTCGTCAGACAAGTACTGCGTGCAGATTTGCATCTCTTGAATTGATCGCCCCGACTCTGGAACTCTCTTCTTCCTTCTGTCTTTCCATTCTATTCTTATGACTTATCTTCTTTCAAAATGCGGATCTATCGTCATCTCAGGGCCGAATCATGCTATATATCTAGGTCAACTACTGCGACTAATTTTTTAATTCTGTCATATTCCTATTGTGTATAATTTTTTACAGCTGCATTGTCCTTATGCTTCTACTTTTTCTTCGCATCAATGTTTTCTTGGTGCCTGGTCCTGATGAGGGATATGTCTCTACCTGTGTCACATTCATAAAGAGGAAAAATGTGTCTAAAGAGTGGCATTTACAATGTGGAATAACAAGATTTTTCTCATGACTTAATTATTAATTTGAATTAAATAAGCTATCTATTTCTACGGTGACAGATACTAGACCGTTACTAGGTGTGAAAAATGAAAAATATAAATATGAGCTTACAGTTTTGAATGTTAGTATAGTTTATTCTTGGATATTTTATTAATGCAATATAAAATAATACAATGATATATAAGAATATGACCAGCAAAGGCTGTCGGTATATATTTTTTTTTATTTTGTAATAAGCGGCATGCAGCATTTCATCACTAATTATATATACGATTTTTGGTTTATATACAAAAATCTCAATATACAGAAAACAAATAATGATATTGATACTAAAACTTTGTTGTATCAAAATTGGTTTTTAAGGTCATATTTAATATATTATAATCAACAAAATTACCTTCTATTTAGAAAATATTATTTTGTCCCGTCAGTTTTCAGCGTCAGATAATTTGCATTATTTTCTTCCTCGGTTTTGTGAAGACGAAAAACGATTCATTCTTAAAATCATGGTTAAAAGATAATTCATGACGAAACTTATACAACAAAGTTAATATTTGAAAAACTTGGTAGTAATATTTATAATCCCCTATTTTTTTTAAATCAGCTCACAATTTCATGTAATGTAATATTCATGCAAAGCTGAGAGACATCAAGATAAAATAATTTTAGTTGAATATGCTAATGAGATTTACTCAGAGAAATAGGAAATTATAGCTATCAATCAAGAGACAAAGTAATAAAAATGAGTGAACAATTGTAAGTACAATGCATATAAAAGTGTCATCTCATATTTTTTTCCACTTAAACAAAAATATGTAAATGATTTGCAATACACAGCAGGATACTTGTGGTTCTTTGCATAAATAAACCAATTCATACCTGATTAGCATTTCAAATGATTGCAAGATTCATTCAGATTACAGTGAGTTAAACCACTTGTTGACGAGGCAACTGGTAGGATCAGGGCAGCTTTTCTTGGACACAGAAGAGATTATAATGTGGAATCCAAAGGCAAGGGAGGAGTGATATTATTTAGGAGAGATCCCAAAGAAGCATTAAATGCACTACGAAGACAAAGTTAGTAGGATTTTTTTTATATTCAGCATTTTGAAAAGGCAGTTTTTATCTTCTCTCTCTCTCTCTCTCTCTCTCTCTCTCTCTCTCTCTCTCTCTCTCTCTCTCTCTCTCTCTCTCTCTCTCTCTCTCTCTCTCTCTCTCTCTCTCTCTCTCTCTCTCTCTCTCTCCTAAGGTAAACAATCTTGCCTGGTGCGCTCCTGATATTTTCATAGTTTTTCGTGTTTTCTAAACTGCCTTTGTGTATTTTGTGTACCTCTGTGACCCTGTGAAGTGTTTTAGAACAATGAAAATGTGTCTCTTAAGTTTTTGAATTTATGAACTTAGTTTTATTTTAGGTTAAGATAATCAAATTTTCCCGTAAAGGGCTCACATTTAATTTTTTTTTTCAAATTCTGCGCATGCGCAGTAAGAACATCTACAAGCGCTGCCAGTGGCATAATTATTTTAATCTTAGTGTTTTGTATTTTTCATATTATAATGTCTTCTATTGAAAACCTAGTGTCTTTGGAAAACCCTACTTGGGAATTCCTCAATGATAATTATACAAAAACTGAGCTACAAAAGCACTGTCGGGAAATAGGTATCACAAGGGTCTGGCACACGAAAGATAAACTCATTGATATGATTCTTGAAAAGCATAGATCGTCACAAACAAACGATTCAGAGAGTAATGTTGATAACTGTGAATTAGCTCCTCAAGAGGAAATGAGAGACATTGAAGAAATGAGAGAGAGAATAAATGTCAGAGATCTTGTTATCGATAAACTCAGTGAACTTATGAAAGCTGCACATATCACAATCAACAAGTTAAATGATCATATCTCTTCACTGGAAGAACAAGTCGGGTTACTTCAGGGAACATACAATTCACAGCAGACGACACCCGCACCGCAGGGTGTAACCCCTACCCGGCCCCTACCTGAGGGATGCCTGCTTCTGGGTGACACAAGCCTCTCCTCTGTTCATATGTCAGACTTGAACCAACAATGCTCCGTTCAAACTATAAGAGGAGCTAATATAGATCTCATAAATTGTTGGGTCTCAGAGAAACTTCGATGGGCTCCTAAGTATTGCATCTTATACTGCGGTATTCAAGACATCCTTAATAGGTCTCAGCCTGTGGATATCCTTGATAGATTGGGTTCTCTCATAACCGATCTTAAGGAGGTGAACGAGGAGAGAAGCATACACATATGTGAAGTAGCACCTGTCCATAGAGTCGAAGAGTTCGATGAAAAGATCAACTATTTCAATAATCAACTAGCAACTTGGAGTGAGACCAATGGGGTTTCAGTTGTCAGGACTAATCTGCAGTTCAGGCTTGGTACCGGCGACGTTGATCGGATGTGTTATGATGTAAATGATAAGGGGGATGCTCTCAACAGATTTGGCGTCATCAGGTTATTGAACATAATTGCTAAACAATGCCCATTCTTCAAACTAAGCAACAACTGGGAAGAAATCATATACCAAACCATACCTGCTACATATGCTTCTGTATTGCAGCGGCAACAACGACCGGTCACGGCCAATAACGACAGTCAAAATAACACATACAGGAACAGAAACTACGACCGGCATCGCCAGCTCCCCTCAATAAGAAATAATATACGACAGCATAACAATGAATTCAGAAACGTCACTCAAGAAAGTAGCAACGATCAGCATTCTAGAAGGGATCCTCAACAGCATTCGGATGGACGTCATACCCGGGATTTTCGTCATCAGAATCGTCAAATCCCACCTGGTATTCGAGGATGGAGACGAGACTCGAGGATGAATCGCAGTCTTTGCGATCTCGACCGACCACGGCGCTACCCCCAGCGTCCCCGGGCGAGGGAGGAATTGCAGCAGCTCTACAGTCATCGACAGCCCTGTTCAAACTGTGGGGAAATAAACCATGATCTTTCCCACTGTAGGTTTAACTATAGACTTAAATGTGGTCACTGCCGTGAACATGGCCATAAAACAAGATTATGTCCCTTAAATATATAGCAATCACATTGTAATACAGGCTTATTAAAACATTTCATAAATATACAACACATCAATGCACAATCACTTTTGGGTAATTTCGATAATATTGAACTAATGATCAGAGAAAATAACGTAGATATAATGTGTGTTTGTGAAACTTGGCTCCTATCTAATATGCAGTCTGGTTTTGTTGCTATACCTGAGTATTCTTTTTATCGATTTGATGGCGGTAGGGGTGGGGGTGTGGGGGTGTATGTAAGAAATCATCTAACGGTCTCCCTATTAAAGACCCCTGAAGTCGAGCGACCTCCTCATCTCGAAGACATTTGGTTGACTGTTCAGAGTGGGAAATTCCCTTCCTTCATCCTGGGATGTGTATATAGACACCCTCATGCACTCAACGACACCCTTGATTACATCTCTGAGGTATTTCGGTCTGTCTGTTTAAGGATCAAACCTCTCATTATTATAGGCGACTTCAATGACAATCTTTTTCTTCATAATAATAAAATGGGGAAATTAATTCAATCCCTCCACTTAAATCAGCTTGTGAATAAAGCAACCCGTATCACCGCTAATTCCTCCAGCCTAATTGATCTTATAATTACCAATACACCTAGTTTTATAGTTCACCACGATGTCTTACCTTGTCCTGTAGGAGACCACGAGCTTCTAATAGCTACAGTTAATGTCAGGAAGGAAAAGAGACCGCCAATTGTTAAAACTTTCCGCTCTCTTGAGAATTATTCTCAAAATTGTTTCTGTGACACTCTTCTTAATGAATACACCATTTTAAATTCAATACTAACTACAGATTGTGTAAATTATCAAGTTTCTACTTTTACTGATGTTTTTACGAGATGTTTAAATGAATGTGCCCCTCTTACAACCAAAGTCATGACACGCCCTCCTGCCCCGTGGATTGACTCTCAGCTAAAAGAGCAAATGAAAAGGAGAGATGACCTCCTAAGGCAATTTAAATCTGATAGACAAAACTCCGAGATGGAAAGAGCCTATAGAAGAGAAAGAAACCTTACTAAAACAATGTTGTCCGAAAAGAAGAAAAATCATTTCAGGGAAGAATTTTCCAAGTATAGGGGAAATATCAAAGGAATTTGGAATGTTATAAAAAAATAATTCCTGCAAATAAGGAAATCTTAGAAAATTCTGACCTTCTCAGTGATAATGTGGAAAAGCGGGTGAATGATTTTAATAAGTATTTTGCTAAAATAGATAAGTCCACATATGAAAAGTCCCAAGATAATAATGACTTGATTATTAATCAACCACATAATTGCCAGCCTCCAGCTGAAAGAAATATTATCAATAATTTTAGACCGCACGCAATCGATTTAGTCACACTTATTCTTGTCATAAAGAACCTCAAACAAACAAACTCTTGTGGTTCCGATGGGATACAACTTCGCTTCCTAACTGACTCATTGCCAGTTACAGTATTTTTCATTTTAGTCATTGTTAATACATCCATTGTTACAGGCATTTATCCTAACCTCTGGAAGCATCCCTATATCATCCCCGTTTTTAAGAGTGGAGATACTAATAATGTTGAAAATTATAGGCCAATCTCTCTTCTCAGCATCCTGTCTAAAATACTTGAGAAGATAGTTGCCACCCAGTTAATAAATTTCCTTGAATCAAATTGTCTATTATGTGAGGAACAACATGGTTTTCGGCCTAAACTTTCGACCGAGACGGCCCTACTTAAAATTACTGATAAAATTTATAGTAATATTGAAAATAAGAAAATATAACTTTTATTATTGTTAGATTTGTCTAAAGCATTTGACAGTGTACACCATCAAGTTCTAATGACCAAACTTTCCAAAGTTTATGTTGACTCGTTTTGGTTCGAAAATTATCTGAAAGATCGAATTCAATCAGTTTGAATGGGCTCGACTCTCTCTTCTTCTTTAGATATCAGTTTTGGGGTTCCTCAGGGTTCAATCTTGGGTCCTCTGCTTTTCCTAATATATGTTAATGATTTACCTCAATTTATAAGAGATTGCCTACTTGTTATGTATGCTGATGACACCCAGATTATGCTTGCTGGTGACATTGATAGAATTCCTGAAATCTTAAAAAGGGCTGAAGATATATTAAACTGTGCCAAAAGTTATTTTAACAGTAATGGTCTTTTACTGAACGAAAATAAAACTAAATTTGTTATTTTTGGATCAAATCAATACCTGTCCCGCATTCCTGAGAACATCAGTATAAATTTCAACAATGTTTCACTCTTCCCATCTCATAAGGTTAAAAATCTAGGAGTTATTATGGACAGTACCATGACTTTTAATTTTAATATCGATGAACTACATAAAAAAGTGAACGTGACCCTTATTTACTTGAACAGAGTCTATGAAAGATTCGAGCCTGATTGTAGGGTAATTGTAGTACAAACATTGATTTTAAGTATTCTCAACTACTGTCTGAGTGTTTGGGGTTCCAAGACTAAGACCCAGATGTTACGAGTGAAAAGGCTCCAGAATTTTGCTGCAAGAGTTGCCATAGGGGGGGGGTGCATAAATATGATCACGTGACTCCCCTCTTTGAGAGATTGGGTTGGCTAAGGATGGACATGAAGTTCATATATAATATCTGTCTTTTAGTTTTTAAAATAAATAATAGAATATTACCGAAATGGCTCTTCTCATTGCCAACAGTTAATCAAGTGCGTATCAATAACGTCAACACCAGATATCAGAATTCTTTTTACGTGCCCAGAACTTCCACTGATATTGGGGCAAGAGCCTTAAATGTAATGGGCCCGAGACTTTGGAACTCTTTACCGCAAACTTAAGAAGCTGTCAAACATTACCCTCATTTAAATCTCATCTTTTAAATCACCTACTTAATAAGTGATTTTAGTCTCATTATTATCCTCCCATTGGGTAGACGAAGTGTACGTATGTTTATTTTAATGTGTAAATATTTTGATTATGTGCTTTGCAAATTTCATTTGTTTCATTTTGACATTTTACATTTGTAATTTGTAATTAGATTAATTATCATGTAATAGCCATTTTTGATGGAATAAAGTTTTTGACTTTGACTTTGACTTTGACTCTCTCTCTCTCTCTCTCTCTCTCTCTCTCTCCTCTCTCTCTCTCTCTCTCTCTCTCTCCTCTCTCTCTCTCTCTCCTCTCTCTCTCTCTCTCTCTCCCCCCCCCCCCGTGTCGATACAATATTAAATGAAGTATAAATATATTTACAAAATATAAGCAATCGCGCTTTTATGGGAAATTTGAAAAAAAATACGCATAATTTGTATCTGCTATATAAAATAAACCATCAATATGAAACAGATTTATGAAAATATATTATTGATAAAGTCTAGTTCCATTTATATTTTTATTTTTATTTTTATATTCATCTGCCTCAGTTCTTTCCTGTGATGCTTCATGATTATTTCTGGTTAGATTGATATTCAAGAGTGGGACCTACTCTTAGATGTAGAAGACTGAAAAACATAAACTTAGAAGCATTTCCCTTCTAAGTGTGACACGTATTCTAGTCTTGCATTTGCTCTCAGAGCTTTTCGCCTTTGTGATGTTTATTTTCTTCCCTTGTTCGCATTATGTTCTGAATAAATTGGAAAGTATTATCTTTATTATATCTATTTCTTGTTCATGTGATGCACTTCACTAGCTACCTTTTCCGAGGATTGATATTTAGAAGACTTTCATTACATCTAATTCATAAAGAATGAAATCAGAATACTTATGTAGACAAACTCGGGATCATGATGAATGTTGTGAAAGCTTGTCGGTAATGCGACTCTTCAATTGAAGCATTTTGTATATGTTTGCAATCTGTTCGTTCTAATGAGGTGCCTCAGTGTGTCCGAAGTTCTCACCTTTATGTATGTAGTTTCTAATTATAGATTTTTCTCTAATTCTATGCAAAGTGCCGTAGATTTCCTTTAAAATAGTTATTACCAAAAAAAAATATATGATACATTTATTATGTTTTCAAATATATTAACTTGAATTCAGCCAAGAAGCCTCACTATTACCCGACACCTTCGTAAAAAAGCCATTTCA
>JAXCGZ010021674.1:30000-34729 GCA_037179515.1 Halocaridina rubra | reverse complement strand
ATGTGAAAAGGATGAATGATGAAAGGCTGCTGAAAAAGGTGATGAATGCGAGAGTTGATGGGAGAAATGCTAGAGGGAGGCCTAGGTTTGGATGGATGGATGGAGTAAGGAGAGCCCTGAATGATAGGAGGATGGATGTGAGGGAAGCAAGCGAGCGTGCTAGGAATAGGAATGAGTGGCAAGCGATTGTGACACAGCTCTGATGGGCATCTGCTGTTACCACGGGGCTGCATCTTACAGAGGTAGCCATGTGGTAGGGGCAGTAGGAGGAGTTGGCAGTTGTGAAGCGACACACGTTGTGGAAGAGCCGGGAGGATGGGCTGTGGCACTCCAGCAGTGCCACCTGAACGGTCGCTAGCTCCCTCGTCATTGCCTATAGAGCTAAGTAATAACCTTATTGTTTTCCTTACTTGATGTCGGCTACCCCCCAATTAAAGGGGGAAACAGCCAAGGTAGATAAATATATATATATATATATATATATATATATATATATATATATATATATATATATATATATATATATATATATATATATATATATATATATATATATATATATATATATATATATATATATATATATATATATATATATATATATATATATATATATATATATATATATATATATATATATATATATATATATATATATATATATATATATGTATAGATATATATATATATATGTGCATATATATATATATATATATATATATATATATATATATATATATATATATATATATATATATATATATATATATATATATATATATATATATATATATATATATATATATATATATATATATATATATATATATATATATATATATATATATATATATATATATATATATATATATATATATATATATATATATATATATATATATATATATATATATATATATATATATATATATATATATATATATATATATATATATATATATATATATATATATATATATATATATATATATATATATATATATATATATATATATATATATATATATATATATATATATATATATATATATATATATATATATATATATATATATATATATATATATATATATATATATATATATATATATATATATATATATATATATATATATATATATATATATATATATATATATATATATATATATATATATATATATATATATATATATATATATATATATATATATATATATATATATATATATATATATATATATATATATATATATATATATATATATATATATATATATATATATATATATATATATATATATATATATATATATATATATATATATATATATATATATATATATATATATATATATATATATATATATATATATATATATATATATATATATATATATATATATATATATATATATATATATATATATATATATATATATATATATATATATATATATATATATATATATATATATATATATATATATATATATATATATATATATATATATATATATATATATATATATATATATATATATATATATATATATATATATATATATATATATATATATATATATATATATATATATATATATATATATATATATATATATATATATATATATATATATATATATATATATATATATATATATATATATAATATATATATATATATATATATATATATATATATATATATATATATATATATATATATATATATATATATATATATATATATATATATATATATATATATATATATATATATATATATATATATATATATATATATATATATATATATATATATATATATATATATATATATATATATATATATATATATATATATATATATATATATATATATATATATATATATATATATATATATATATATATATATATATATATATATATATATTATATATATATATATATATATATATATATATATATATAATATATATTATATATTATTATTATTATATATGATATTATATTATTATTATTATATATTATTATATTATATTTTATTATATTTTATTTATTATTATTTTTATTATTATATATATATATTTATTATATATTTATATATATATATATATATATATATATATATATATATATATATATATATATATATATATATATATATATATATATATATATATATATATATATATATATATATATATATATATATATATATATATATATATATATATATATATATATATATATATATATATATATATATATATATATATATATATATATATATATATATATATATATATATATATATATATATATATATATATATATATATATATATATATATATATATATATATATATATATATATATATATATATATATATATATATATATATATATATATATATATATATATATATATATATATATATATATATATATATATATATATATATATATATATATATATATATATATATATATATATATATATATATATATATATATATATATATATATATATATATATATATATATATATATATATATATATATATATATATATATATATATATATATATATATATATATATATATATATATATATATATATATATATATATATATATATATATATATATATATATATATATATATATATATATATATATATATATATATATATATATATATATATATATATATATATATATATATATATATATATATATATATATATATATATATATATATATATATATATATATATATATATATATATATATATATATATATATATATATATATATATATATATATATATATATATATATATATATATATATATATATATATATATATATATATATATATATATATATATATATATATATATATATATATATATATATATATATATATATATATATATATATATATATATATATATATATATATATATATATATATATATATATATATATATATATATATATATATATATATATATATATATATATATATATATATATATATATATATATATATATATATATATATATATATATATATATATATATATATATATATATATATATATATATATATATATATATATATATGTATATGCAAACATTGTAATATTTCCTTTTCTCTGAGACTTGCCTGTAAACTCAATAACTGCAGTTTAGAGTTAACATTGGCTTTAAACACACTTTTTGTTGACCTAATATATACAGATTATTTGTGTTTGTAGATATAGGAAAGTTTTTATAAAAAAAACTGACTGTTTATTTAACCTGAAGAATTGCATTAAGAGAAATTAGCTTAATAAGTCTAATCTAGTCAGTTACCCCGAAAATATGACAGTTCATGAGGTTCAGTGTACCTCTCCAGAGTAAGAACCCGTGAATTGTGGTGATTATCTTTTTTCAATTATCTGAATGAGGAAGAAAAGCCTTGTTTTCTTCAGTATTCTGGTCATGAATCTTCGTGGCTTTTCGAAGCGTAATATTCTTTGTTTCTATCACTCTTCGAGGTTATCGAAACTTTTCATAATATCAGAGGGGAGGCCAAAGTGTCTGATTAAAAAAGTTTTTTAATGAAAAATAAAGAAAATATTTTCAGAACGCTTTTCTAGTGTGACCTTTAGGAATCACGAAGACGTGATATTATTCTTTTTCTTTCCAACTCTTTTTATATTTTCTCACCTCTTATAGATTCATTTGTCATCTGCAGCCATTGTAGATCCCGATCTTTTTCAATTTTTTGTTTAGTCTCGTAGCTATTCCTTTAGTAATTATAAATATCAATTCACTTCTTGTAACTTGCTCAGACAATTTTTTCTATTATTATTTCGGCTGTTTCTCAGTTATTCATTTTCCTCATAAAATAACTTCCTTGTCATTTGAAGCCATTCCATCACTCCCTGAGGCTTTTTTTGTCCTTTTACTTTTTTTTCATATCATTTAGATTCTGCTTTCATTATTTCCGTTCACATATCTTAACCTTCCTTTTACAACTTATAAAGTCTCGTTTTCCTCTTGTAATTCCCAACCCTTGTTTTTTTTCTTTCTCCTATTATAATTTTCCTGCTATTCTTGTTTTCCTTCACCTTTTGTATTTTCCTTTCTTTCCCTATCACCCTTGTCACGTATGATACTATTGTCGTTCCATCCAAAGAGTAACTGATGCTACTTGCTGCTATGCCTCCTCATCTTCATGTTACTTGAGTTACTGTAGATGCACTTCTGTACTCTCTAGTCTACTTATTCTTCCTCTCTGTCGTTCTTATCCTTTTGTATTTGTCTCTCTTCTTCATCCTCCTCTTCTCGTACATCATTATTGCTTTTATTTTTCGCTTGTTTTCCCTCTTCCTCTGATATATGTTGGTCAGTTTTCTTCCTTATTTGTAATTACTGCTTACAGTTTTCCATTTGCTACTGCTACTTTCGTCCTTCATTTATATTTCAGCTTACCCTCCAACATTTTAAGTCCTTTGTTATTAATAGTCAATCGTGTAGTGTAAAAATTCCCGTGTTGTACCATTTTACTGACGAAAACTTTTTTTTGTTAAGATAATAACTTTGTGCCAAGTAAGTACGCTTTGTTTGCACCAGCGGTTTTACCTAGCTTAGACATTTCTTTCTTTTTCAGACAATCCAGTATGAATGTTCAGGAAAACATCGGAGTGTGATGAGTTGCATACTGAAAC